>PDGT01000071.1:1480667-1720812 GCA_003671415.1 Megathymus violae
TGACTGCGCCCAAAGCCTTGACTTTTTGAAGCTTGTTTTCCAAGTCCTCAAATTTCTTTTCGTGGGCGTTTATTGATGCGTCGTGGGCTTTTACCGACGCGTCAAGAGCGTTTATCGCCGCGTCGTGCGCTTTGAGAGTTGAATCATGTTCGGTCGTTTGCATCTTCACCCATTCCACGTCTTCTTTAATGACATTTAAGGCTCCTTGGAAACCTTCCAGCTTCGCATCGATCGCTCCCAGGCCCATCTGTATGGCTTCGCGCTGAATCTCCATTGCTTCGCGCTGGCTCTCCATCGTTTCCCGTTGGCTTGCCATTATCGCTTACCGCTGGCTCTCCATCGCTTCCCGCTGGCTCTCCATTTTATTCTCCAGCTTTCTCTCTAACATAGCCTCCATAGCTGTTAATAAATTGGCCATGTCAAATCCACTCGAAGTAGCCGGCATATATGCAGCGATTGTCGGCGTAGGTGTGCTGGTTCCAGTGGGCGTAGCCGCAGGTCCAACGGTGGCCTCTCTTCCAGCGCGGTTCCGTCCTGGCGACTCCATACGCGTAGAATCCACTGCTGTCTGCCGTCGCGTACGTATTCCGTCTTCACTCTGCGGTACAACAGGCATTCCGCTTCTGTCACCAATTGTTACGTGTCAGGATCCGTAGGCTCGTAAAAATGCCACAATAGTTCCGCAGAGACTTTATTTTTCTTCACACACACTTCACAATCACAGTTACACTCGTAGATCGCAGGTATTCGCTTCGTAGGGAGAGAACTCTTCACTTCGTATCCGGAGACCGAATGCCTTGTGGTCGACCCTGCCCGCTATTTATATCGATTTCCCGGCTTCCAGATCCTTCCACGCCCTTTGTTGGAGTAAACAACAACAACAACAGGAATTCCCGGAAATCGACATAACAATAGCGGGTCAGGTAACAACCCCATTTCGACCCCCACCTATGCTAATCTCGCCCCTTTTACCTGAGGCATACGGGCCAGATTGGCCTGGAGTGGCCCAGGTAGTTTTTATTACTACCTGGGTTTCTCTTTTATTGCCTCTATTGTTTGCCTCTATTGTTTGCCACTATTGTTTTTCTCACCGCAACGGTCGGCCACCCTTCTAGAGACTTCGTAAGCCTGCCGACTTCGAGAAGCTTCGTAACAATAATATCACATAATACCTAGAAATATAGTGAAACCATGTGAATACATTATATTAATTTTCCAAGTTGTAAATCATCTAATATCTATAACCGAAATTATCCGAAACAATCAGATAATCCGAAATAATTTCATATCGGTAACCGTAACCGAAACCGGTAAAATGTCATTCATATATCCGTATCCTTATCCAGATCCGAAATGTCATATCCATAACAACCCTACTGTATATATTATATTACTTGTCGTCCTAATCATTCATTAAGAAATAAATTGTTTTATTTACAAAACAAATTCTATGTATTTCAAGACGAATGCGATAACTTTCAAACGGATTTTTATGTCCTTTTTACCAATTGATAGAGTAATTCACGAGATTTAAGTGTATACCTATACGATTTTTTTTTTATTAATAAATAACAAAAACGTATAACAAATTAAATCGATATGGTTACATATCCATACATCCAAACCATAACCATACATCATAATACTTAAAACAAAGTGAGGGTTGATAGTGTTAATATTTAAAAATACATTGTTTTTACGGCGATCTTTTTACACTTTATATTTTTTTTTCTTAAAAGTTATGAGACAATGAAACCACGAGAACAATATAGGACGTCAGGCCACGTTTAGTAATTTTAATAAAGACATTTTTCCAATACGTTAACCTTTAAAAACTGATCTCTTTAACGACGGCAGCCTCATTTGATATCATTCGAGTAAAAAATGACTACGCGTGGGCGCAAATGCAACGTAAAATCCGTTCTGAAGACATTCACGGCCAATATTATTTTATAGTGCCATTACGACACAAAGCTTCTTAACTTGAGCAAATCAAATAAATATATTTTTAAAAGATCTTTAGTAAAGGAGTATAATGTCAATAGTGTTAATATCATTATTTTTAAAATAAATATTAAATATGGTGTAATTTTAAAAGGATTAAAAAGTGTCTTTTAATTTTGATCATCATTATTTTTTATTTAAAACCAATGTATATTAAGACCTCTGTTGAGTTCTTTAATAAATGAGCTATCAATATGAACGTCTGTGCAATAAATGAAGAACTGAAATATCGATGCAATT
The DNA here is from genome assembly GCA_003671415.1 of Megathymus violae. NCBI lineage: Eukaryota > Metazoa > Arthropoda > Insecta > Lepidoptera > Hesperiidae > Megathymus > Megathymus violae. The sequence continues at coordinate 1,482,912 of PDGT01000071.1, forward strand.
AAGCAGTGATATTTTAAAAGCTGTTAGTGGCCAGCCACTTAGTACGTGTAAAGGATCCTCAATATCTCATTATCCAATAACATTAAACGATGTCAAATCATGCACTATTGCTTTGACGCCACCTTAAAACGCACATTAAACCAGTACTCCTATGGAACCTATAAACCGCCTGAAGGTGTCCGACATGGCTCAATGAGTGCTGGCTAACGATAAAAAACCATAACAACGATGTAAAATGCCCTCGAAAACACCGAAGCAATAAAAAAATTACGAATAGCAATCAATGATTTAACCTACCCAGCCGACAGTTTCTTAACTTGGTCGATACTCGTAACTTACAAATTACACAAAGCATCGAGTAATAACCACACTTCCACTGAAATATGTGTCGATATAAATATAATAAAGAAACAAAGTAACTAAGTCCATCACACGCTTTATTAGCTCAAACACTATCATAGTATGTATGAACAAAAAAAAATACTTTTTAATGCACTTGCTCAAAAGGTAGACTTTTCCATGTAAACACACGTGCATGCGGAAAGTTATACTTTTCCGCATTGGTGCTTTTTGTTTTTTTCCTACATACAACCTCCATGAAGGAGATCTTTAATCAAAAATTTTTTGTTTCTAAATGAATAGCGCAGTTAAAATTATTTTGAATTTTGATAAACTGTTGTCGTTGAATTGGCTGAATGCACAAAAACCGTTGCCCTGCTATGTCCTCTAGAAAAAGAATCCACAGGAGGCAGATATTTTTTCCTCTTACGGGAGAAAGATGGTGAATACTCATGTATACCAGGTCAGACGACTACGCTGGTTATGTGGGACTCACGAGTGACCTAGCGAAATGCTAAACCTTAAGTGTCTACCCACTAAACACCACCTGAAATGGCTTTGGCCGTGCGGCCTCTAAGCGTTCATCAGATGCGACTCTTCTTTAGGGAAAGAAGGGTGCTAGCGGCGCTCCCGAAGGAGCGTCCGCTTAAAAGTTAACACAGAAGGTGTTGTCGGATGGGGAGATTATGTGTCATCGTAAGGATGCCACTACCGTTTGAGATTAAAGCTTCTCACTATGGGCTGCCAAGCGACATTCCAAGTCAGACGAGAGCTGATTGGGGGTATCTGAGAGGGCGTTCCTCGGCCTCCGGGCTTGATGTCTGGTTAGAAGATGAGCGGTGTAATCCGCTACTTCTCTAATTAATAGGTCGGTGTTCCTAACGCACCAGTGGGCGTTGGTTGTTATCCTACCGAAGAGGTTTTGGACTATTTGGATTAGATAGAGAATACTGGGATTCGCGTGTGCAACGACAGGGGCGGCGTATGACATCACCGGTCGTAAGAAACCTTGTAGAGCGTTCGCTTGTTTCTGAGGGATATTTTACTGTGCCTCCCCAACAAGTTGTTGAGGTGGCTCATGTAATAGCGGGCGGAACTTGTCACCTTTCCGACGTGAGGCTTGAGTCTAGCTTGGAGTCTAGTATACACCCAAGTATTTGGCTGAGGGCTTCCAGGTGACAGGGGTAACCAACAAACGCATATGGGGATTAATCGAATCTACGTCTGATCTTATGGTGGAAGCGTACCGCGGAGCTCTTCTCCGCATTCACCTCGATGCACCATTTAGAGAATCATTTTCCTAGCTCATTGCCTGAGTGTCATTGCCGAATCTGGTGAGGACTGATTCCAACCTCTGACCCTGGTAATAGAGGGCAGTGTCGTCCACGAATAGTGAGAGTTGCACACCATTTTTGGGGATGGGTATATCGTTAACATATAACGTATACGTGTATACGTATATACGTGGAAGGCCTAATTGGTGGAGTTTGTAGATTAGTCCTCCATGCGAGACTTTGTCAAGAGCCTTGGCAATGTCGAAGAAGACAGCAAGTGTCTATTTACGTTTTGGATAGAAACCACTTAGGATGTACTTCACTATGCGGTGAACTTGTTGGGCACAAGAATGCTTTGCACGAAAGCCGAACTGATGTGGGATGATAAGTGGATGTTACTCCGTTGGAAAGACAAGCTTTCTCAACCTAGATTGAATGACTCTTTCGAATACTTTCCCCATAGCCTTGAGGAGACTGATGGGGCGCTGATTTGATGTTATATTAAGAGGTTTCCCAGGTTTGGGAATTCCTATAACGATTGCTTCTTTCAAAGCACACGGGAAAAAGCAGTGATGCAAGCAAGCGTTAAAAATGAGAACCGAGAGAGAGATAACTTGCTCGGAGAAGTGTTTGAGCGCAACGTTAGATATACCGTCGGCTCTGGGGCTTTGCGAGGTTTCAATCCATGGATGATGAACTGGACTCAGTCAAGGGAAACTACGATGGGATCGGCAGTGACAGGAAGTGAGTTCTTTTTACGGACCTCATCCTCCACCGATTCGATATGTGAGAGGGCACACGGTTGTGTACTGAGTGAACATTGACAGGCAATGTTATCGGCAAAGCATTCGGTTTTGTCAGCGTCTTCGAAGGCGATACTACCATCGGGATGAAATAGAGGCGGGGTGTGGGGTATAGCGCTTACTCGGAAGGCTCTCGCCCCCTTACAGAACGCTTGATTCCCTCCATGAGGGAGTCCCAATTGGAGTTGCAATTCATAAAGACGTAATCGAACTCGACGCTGGAGGGCGTTGGCTTGCTTTCTATATGTTGGGGTGGGGTAGAGTGCGGCCCTTCTGAAGGCTGGATTCTTGGCTTTGAAGAAATTCCTGACGTCCAGTAGTAGCTATCGGTTACGCACCTCGACTACACGCTCGTTGTCATGGACAGACGATGAGTCAGGTCACCAAGGTCTGCGAAGAGCGATTTTGTATAGCCTTCCCAGTTGGTGAAGGTTTTAGAAGAGATGGACGGAGCAGTGGCATAAGGCCCGAGTTTAAGGGAGACCGGACGATGGTCCGAGCCTAAATTGTCGGGAGTTTGCTACGGGAAGGCGAACTGGGTGCTAGGGCCATTATACCGATGTTAGTAGATGGCTGGACTCAGTGAGCGCCATGACGCGCTGCCGGGGTGTGGTGGCGGCCCGGATTTTACGAGTCAGGATGGAGATTTCGTTTATATCGACGTTTTAGATAACGTCTGGGGCGTGAGGGCCTGAAGATGCGAGAGGAATGCCTTCTTATCGAGACGCGCTTTCAAGAAGGAGGACAGGGCCTCTAGGATCCAACCTAACGGAAATTAACCCATCTCGGATGGTTTCATCCTGCAGGAACCTCCCTACCGATGACTGGGAGTGGAGAGAGGAAACTAAAACGAAACGAAAATAGAACGAGAACAGTGTCTATCCCTTGTGGAAATTGGCCACTGACCTTTACCCTGGCAGTGCAGTGGGATCGGGTATGCCGGTTTCTCTCAGTCTGAGAGGACTGAGAAGCGCACCCGGTCAACGCTAACTGGCTTCGAAGGCACCGTGAGGTTTCCACCAGCTCAAATCACGATACTTAGTTTTTGCCAACACAATATTAACTAAAAAGGCAACAATTAAGTCGCGGTCGAAACGAGTATCGACGACACAGAAAATCAGTCGAAAAAAAATGGAAATGACTTACTCGAGAGTATGTCGGAGTGTTCCGAGTCAGACTCACAACGGACAGAGGGTGTCCGTCCGCTGCGAGAGCAAAATCGGAGCTGAGGATGCAGAAGATTCATATAGGTCTTATACATAGAGTAGGGGAGAGTAGGGCTGCCTCTAAACGGAAACGTCCGACGGTTAGAAAGAGAAATAAAATTGCGGTACCCTATCTGTCTTTCTCTACTAACGAATGCGTATTAAAGAACACCGTGTTTTTCAAATAATAAAATCAAAACAAATTACACACGTTTTTGTCATTTTATAAACACATTATTAACCGCAGAAATTCAGTTACAACAAGAAACCGTCCAATCGTTCTATTATGCTCACTTTTCTCGCTAATTGCACGTGAGTGAGAAGTGAGAGATGGAGGAGGTACCGCTATCTTCTCTCTCTTTTTAACCGAAAGACAGTTGAAAGCCTGGCTTCCCTACTTTATCTATAATACCTATAATACCTATGAGAAGATTGGGCTGGTGCAATTGTGGAAGGTTTATACACAGCACTGGATTTATACCTAACCTAATGTACACCCGATAAAATCTGTCTCTCTGTGTTCTTGTCCATTTATCACGTGCGATATTCTTCGAAATGACCCGAGAAAAAAAAATTAATACACATACGATCAATAATTGAGTTCAAATTGTAATAATACGACATGTAAAAATAAAGGCTTGTTTCGATAGATATACATATATTTTTTGTATAATTTCTAAATGCACAGTTTTATGGAATTTAAAATAATTTAAGAAAATACATAATAATAAACATATACACTTACAACAAGTTATACATATACAATAGTAAACGTATATATTTTTGGTTCACATTGCATACACGTAATTCGGTCAATTTCATGACGTCATTTCTTCAATTACAAGTACTGTAAATCTTACAATTCTAAGCGTAACGTTATTCCACGCATGCAGGCTAAACTTTATTAGTACACATTGCACTATAAATACACATTAGCACTTGGTCCTATTTATTACCTTACACGGACGTAAGAAGCGAGACGACAAACTGTTGCGCAAATGTAGTAGCAACTATTTATTCTTAGTTCAAATATTACTACATATTATTAGTTTTCAAACGCGTCCGCTTGTCTGTATACTTGTCACCGGATGCATGTCTAACTAAATTGATGGGACCAGTTCATGGTGAATCGCGCGCGAATTTCACCTCCGCGTTTCAACCCGTTTTAATTGCGACGCATTATATAGGTAGCTATAATTGCCCTTTTAAATCACGTTACCCTTTCAATCAATATCTATAATGTAAGTAAATAAAGTGCAATAAGATTTATATGTCCAATTAATAAGAGCCCGAATGAGGAACGTAATCGGTGAAAAGTATCTCATTTGGTGGATAATTATCAACTGGGGCCTTTTCGGCGACAATGAGAACGGTTTAGCTCAAATTAAAATTTCTTTAAAATGCTTTCTCGTGAACGTGGAGAGCCCGAACGCAGAAGTTAATGGCCAACGTAAATTTGACACGGACCCGTTTTCCGTGTCGCTTTAACGAGACATCTGATTCAAATACAATGGGTGGTCACCACCCCTTAATTGATTTGTTCCCAGAAAGAAACAAGTTAACTGCAATGTATATAGTTACGAATCTGTTTCGAGAGGGTTTCGTTACGGGGCTTAAGATGACACAAATAATTGTGAGGTTCATTTAGAAAACGCGTTTATTAATATTGATACAAATATTTTGATAATGGCCGAAATGATTGCATTTAAAAGCGGTCTCCTTTTTAAAAGGCATTTTCACTTAATCACTACCAAGTTACGTCGTCGTACCACTTCTCTTTATTTTATTAGGAAATTGAAATAACCCAAAATATTACCAAATACAAGTTGTCGCCATTGCCCACACACATTCCTATTATCTGGGTCTATACATGTATTATTAGCTTTAAAAATGCGTTAAAACTAGCTATTGACTCTTTAAATAGGACCAAAAATCATTACAAACATTTCAGGCATGCATAGAATGTACCGTCGATATTCAGCTGGGTAATGCAGAATCCATTCTTACCTTACTAGTATTCCGAACTGATTGAATATCAATCAATCTAAAAAAGTAGAAAACAGACGTCCTTAGCTCGGACGTGCTTCGCGAGTAAAAAAACATTGCCCTCAAAGTTGCAAAGAGAACTTTAAACCCAAAAACTGTCAAATTTTTAATTCTTGATGTAAGTTTGTGTTTAGCAAGATACCTTGTAACTTTTCTCATCGCACGTTGATTTATACTCAACAGCTTTATGTTTATGTACAGATCACCTACTGTTAAACAGATACAAGAATATAATTAGTTTTATTTCATAGTCGATATTGCTAATATAAGGAGTGAGATCGATCGCCTCATTTATATCCCCAAAATCTTCTTAATAATCACAAATTTGTCCAAAAACAAGTGCCGTCATTTTACACAAACAAAACAAAGAATTATTCAAAAAAAATTAACAGTATCGCAATAAAGTTTGCATAAACTTCCGAGCTCGTGATGCCAATAACTAACTTTTTATTTATTTAAATAGAACCCCAGATCTAAAGTGTAATTTGATTGAAAACCTTTTACGTCTAGATGCAAGAAAGTAGAGCAGAACAATCTAGAAGCTGACAGCTAATTTGTGCTCGTATTAACACCAATATATGTAGAAATTGTAACAGACTAATCCTGACTTATTCAATTCTGTAATAAACAGCTTTAAGTCGAACGTGCTTAAACTTACTTTATCAATGAAATCTTCACCTAAATCAATGACAAGCACAAAGAAAACTATACAAAATCATACATTAGACCCGCAATATAATATATGAAATATGATAAACATACAACTCTTTATTTTATTTATTTTTCATGTTAATAGCCAAAATACGAGCAGACGAGCCACCTGATGGTAAGTGGTCACCGTCGCCCATGGACACCAACAAGACCAAAGGTATCACTGATGCGTTGTCGGCCAGGAAATGAGAAGAAGGTTAGACAGAAGGTACTGGCTCTCAATTTATGGCCATTATATTTGTACTTATACTGTAAATGCGTCTGTTAATTCGTCGGATACCTATTAATCAGTCTGGTTGAGTCAGTAATATATACTTAAACATATTCTTCAAAATAGTATAATAACGTCTACCAGGACAGCTAGTATGTGTATAAAGTATTTAAATACTTTAACATCACTGCATATCCTTTTATTTTATTTTTTCTTTATTTATTTTGTACACATAATTAAATCACAGAAAACAAAATATAAATAAAAAAAAATTTAAGAGTATTCCTAATCAGAAATTTCTTCCGGTAGACCCAAAAAGTGGAAAGGTTATACAGTGAAGCAAACTTAATACGTACTTAAATAATAATATATTTTTAAACATATTCTAATTAGATAAATCATTGTCATCAAGTTTAAGCTAGGTTGAAATTTCTGACGCATTTTACACGCCATTAATGTTTCAGAATCCTTTACAATAGAAAGGTCTTTCTTTCTTCTTCTTTCTCGGCCGAGAACGCATTAGTAGTCTTTAGTGTTATTAAAGTCCATGGGCGACGGTGACCACTCGTTTGTCGGCTATTTTTAATAAAAAAAAGTAACGAGTTTCACAACCTGACGGCCTAAACTGAAAAGGAATAGGAATAAAATCTGGATTTATGTAAAGGAAACTTAACCATAGTTTTCACGTGCGACCTGCTTGATACAGCTGGAGGATGAGCAAAAGTAAATCGATTGCGAAGATATTTAGCTTAAGGTTTAAGTTTGATTTACGATAAAGGAACTTATTAATTAGAAATATGACATTTCAGCGAAATCATCGTTAAGAGTTTAAATTACGGTGTATCAAAAGAGACTTTAACATAGCCTCCATAATGATACTGGTAATTACAATAGTCCATAAACTACAACGTTTAATTACAAGATAATTCGCAGGTTTACTTTTACAGCGATTTAACGTACCGAGCCCGTCTTTAACGTGAGTGTATAAATCAATGATCATAAAACTAGACAAATGATTGGCATTTAAACGGGTCCCATGACCGCTATTTAATTGTGTTAAAAGCTGTGATTCGTTATTGAGAGTCTATCTGTAGTAACATGTGGTAGTATCACCATATGCATGTAGTTAATCAAATGGTCTATAAATTAATATTTCACAGTTTATTATAGCTGTAAGCTATAGCTTGTTACCGCTACCTCATAGAGGTAACACCATGAATAAAATAAATGCACCACGAGCGCCACCTATGCTTTTCGTTGTACATTGTTCTGTAGTATCAATTCTCTACTATAAAACTCTTCATATTTCAACTTCTCTTTGATACATATGCACCTAAGTATATTACCTAAGTATACGAAGCTAAATGATGTCCATAACGCTATTAACTCGATCGTTGCAAAAACATGATTAAATTCAAAAATCGACAGTTATTTCCATTAGTTTAATTGAATTAATTCGAAACAAATACATGGAAATACAAGCCATACAAGGGTACTTTCATATATTTGCTTTTCAAATTACATCTGACGTAACAACAAACTTTCAACACTACCCACAAAACATAAAAAAAAAACATATTAATAATGTAAGTACGAAAACCAATTTGGAAAGCCAGAGTTGATACACTAATCAAACAATTTATACGTTCGTACTGAACAGGAAATAGTCATCTAATTGGTTGCAATGATAAAGTTATTATTAGTTAGTGTTGTACTTAATAAGAGTGTAGTTTGCGGGTGAAAACTCAAGCGCGCACATCCGCCGATGGCCGCTAACAAGAGCGAGTGTCCGAGGTGCTACGTGTACATATAAATTCCGACGACGTGCAACGGAGAAATCTGAGGCGTCGCCAACCTTTGGACATATGTTATTATTAGAACGAATCCACGTATTAACAGGCAATTCTAAGTCATACAAGTTTGTTAACAAATCGTAGTAGAACTGACACTATTGAAGTAAATGACAGTTTAAAATTAATACCTATTTTGAAGTTACAGGGAACATAATCTACAATTTTTCATAAGTAAACTGTATTTAGTTTTTATTTGAGATCCAAAGGGTACAACTCATGTTTGAGTTCGAGCTGGGTTTTTCTGCTCGCGGTACACCCTGTTGAAAAACGGACCAGGATATACCGAAAGTTCCCTCCCGTTGGAGGTCGCTTATGTTTTAACGTGCTTGATTAGGTAACACTCATCTTCTAGAATAAACCGTGAAACGTGTTTCGGCTGCAGTGTTGAAGAGCCAATAATAAGCGCTTCCAACTCAGCCGTTAACGGCTTGGTGATGCCTTTGGTGTTGCTGTTGACCATTGCCAGCAGTGACTAGTTACCATTCGATGAACCGTTTACTCAATTATCGTCAGTTGACATTAAGGAAAAAAAAGATTTTATTTTGGATATTAGGTTTGTATTCTACGTTCTTTTTTCAAATTCACACTAATCAATTCAGTTGCGAGTAGATTTACTTTTTGTATAAAACGTTCAATTTTTTTTATATGTCATAGCTCTCCTACGTAATTAGAAGATATAAAATCAATTCTGTGAAACTTTTTGCTTGGGGTTTGCAACAAAAAATACAATTTTTTGGATAACATCTAGAATCTTGTTCCGTTTCAATACAATTTATCTTATCCGTCATTTAAATATCGATTATATAAAGTGACATACTAGTTTTTGCAAAATAAATTTAAATCAATAAAAAATATTAATCAAAACTCGGTAGTAGTAACTAATAACGATATACGAAACGTAGTGAAATAAAGCTTCGATCTTGATTATCTGAATTATCTCTTTTTCGGAGTGACGTCCGATATACCTTAATAATGTTATCTCACTAGTACCTAATGCTCACGTTCCCTTTTTTTATGTGTTTTCGTCGTATTTGATCATGAAGCGAAACAATTTATATATCGAACCGATATGATGACCCACAGTCTTAAGTAGTGAATCCATTACTAGATCAATCACTCGGTCAAAGTGTCTCGCCGTGACCATGATCGAAATAACAAAACCAATAATAATCAATCGATGAAAACTAGGTTGAAACATGGATATAAAATAAACAAAAATCCTAAGAATCCGTTACATTTTCAATAACATTCATGTTTCCTGTCTACTTTAAACCATTCATAAAAAAATAAATTTGATGTTCATCTCGCCCCGAATAGTTGTGGACGCCTGGCCAGTTTCTCGGCTATAACCAGTTGGGGGCTTTGCTCGTCGCGAACCTTGTCCGTAATTAACGATACTGGCCCGTGAAATCGAATTATGTCGACAAATCGTTTCGCGACCATCGCTCACGTTTATAGATTATTGATTTAAATTTATTAACCGTTTAATACTTTGCGACTAATGAAAAGCAAAGATTAACATGAGCGCCGACCGATTTGGAAAACTTCAATTACATTTATGCTTGTAACGTCGTAATGTGGAATGAAGTACCCAGCATGCGGTACTCATTACCATTAAATCCATTTATATTTTGTAATATTTATTTACTTTGCATTTAATTGCAGTCAAATTGAGCAGTTTGCTATCAGATCACCACAGTCATAATCCATAACTATACTATGCTCTAAACTCGTACTGTAGTCTCCTCTCACAATATGAGGGTAGGAACCAAAGAGCACCGCGCTGAGCAAGTGCGGATTGAAAATCTTTACTTACTTTTAAGGTTATTTACATATGCAGGTGGCGTCATCGTATTGTTTTCGCTAAAGCAAGTGATATTTTTTACAAAATCGCATGCTACTTAAGGTTGAATTAGGATTATCGGTTATCGAATAATAAATTATATACGAAATATGTATAAGTTATTTCGAAACAAGCGTATTGTAGATTCCTTGACTTACAACATCTCATTTTTCCATTATGAGCAAAAAAATATATGATTCCACGAAAAAAACTCTCAATTATAATGATGTACCTGCGTGGGGTCCATGATTCGTTCAAAATCGCTTTCAATTTTGCGAATTCAATTAGTGTTATTAGAGACGGGAATTCACATAATAACGAACTATCTTTAGTTGGTGTTAATTAAATATCAAATTAAAGGACAATTTTCATCAAGCCAAATGTTAACGAGACACGATTATAATCTTATCTCAATATTTAATATTAACAACTCAAGAGATTTTATTCAGAATGATAAAAATTTAAAACTGTACTTGTGTAATATTACTTATAAATGCCACGATGCTAATAAATTGTTTTTATAAATATACAGTGATCCCAAAACAAACATCAATACTTATATGAGTATAATAACATAAATATTCAATTAAATTGATATACATATAATTTGTGGGCGGGACACATAGTTAGGAGAACCAATGGCCGTTGGGGCGGAAATGTTCTCGAATGGCGACCACGCACTGGGCGACGCTCAGTGGGTAGACCCTCAACGAGATGGACCGACGATCTGGTGAAGGTTGTGAGTAGCCACTGGCTGAGGGCAGCGCAGGACCGATCGTTGTGGAGATCCTTGGGGGAGGCCTATGCACAGCAGTGGGCGTTGGCCGGCTGAGATGATAATGATGATGATAATATGTAAGTAATACATAAATAATAATAATAATAATAAAACGTTTACACACTCAGTCCCGATACTAGGATTCACTGTGTTGCGAGTAGCATGGACATTAACGTCACAGACACCTTTGTTCCGAGAACAAGTATTTATCTGTCACGTTTCTGCTTGCCTCAGCCGGGAATCGAAAAGCGCGCGGTCGACAACTCGCTCGTCCAGGCAGGGTCACTTCTGCTAGCTAGATTGTACATAAAAAGGGTCGCACACATACTATACTAATGTCCCGCCCCGTCTGCGTTGGGGTTCAACAATACCTGATAAATAGCCAATGTCAATCCGGAATACTGTACTTACGTTTGAAATGGTAAAATAACTTTTCAAACAGGTGCGGTTTTCCGGAAATAAACCCTCCTTATGTACTTACACAAGCTCACTTCGCATAAACGAATTCGCACTGTCCCTTTATAATATTTCTACAAATTAAAAACTGTTAACAGCTTCGCCTACATTGCATTAAGGACCCATCCATTGATATTCTCAATAAACGCATAAATTACTAAGATCGACTTACAATCCGATTGTATCAGACTGTAAGAAAAAATATCCACACAGCTCATTGACTTGCAGAGTTCACAGTTGACCATTCAAACTGTCGTATAAAAGTGTTTAAATATTGATTCCAGCCACATTTATTGATTAGTGCCAATTGAAAAAATTTGAATATTTTTATAATCTAATTATATATCCAAAATATATAAGTACAAAATTAAATTTTAATATAAACTATTTTAAAAAATTGCTTTAACAGAATTTGAAGCATCCCGCATTTTTAAGGTAAAAGTAATTATAGAAAAAATCTAAATTTAAATTTGGTACAATACTTAAATATGACAACAATGAAGTTCTGTAACGTTTTTATTTTTTATTTATTTGTAATATTAATTTTTTTTAGTTTTTTTTTAGTTTTTAAACTACAAAAACAGAGTGGCTCTATACGCGCTAATTGATGAGATAGGAGTGTAATTTTGTTACAAAAAATAAATAAAAAAGTCAAACAAAAATATTTTTTCCTATTACTTATACGTATAACCAAGATTAGAAGAACTCCGAAGCATATATTGATGTTTCTCGGTAGTTATCAACACAGTACGAGATCGCTACTCGATAGGGCTATTGTACCGTTAATGGATTAGCTGACGTCTTCGGCATACCAACGTATTAGGAATTTAATACTAGTTTTCCGAGAAGACAGTACTGATATATCGATGATCGGTACTGAGAATGAGTTTTAATAGTTTTAAATGCGTATTAATAGTTTTTTAACCTTATAACATATGCAGTCGCAAATTCCCTGACATATTCTTATCAGATTAATTAAACAGTTATATTTGTTATCATTCTATTGCCTTTATGATTTTTTTTTTGACGTGCACCTAATAATATGTAGAATTTATTTCCAAAATAAATGGTTTACAAATACTGTGTTTATATGTATATATGATTATAAAAACCTATTTCATTAATACGGCAATAGAAAAAAAAAAATATTACAATTATTTACATAAAAGTAAAATACTTGAATAATAAAATGACAAAGTTCTACACTTTTCTTGTATGACTATAAGAGCGTTACATGACATTCGAATATTACTTTATTGTGAAGGCCTTATTTTGTCAATAATATAAATGAACAATCGCTCTAATTGATGAGAAGTAATCAACAACTCCCATGACTTGACATGACATGAATTTGTGTAAAATTCATTTGTGTTTAAAATATAAAAAGTGTTTTCTATACCCATGTCAACCTTAATCCGTAACATTGAGTTTAAATGTAATAATATCGATAATATACATAACGGTCACATCACTCCGAATCAGTTCAGCGCGAGATACAAAACCCCGGTACGGTGTGTATAAGGTGTAACACCCGCGAAAGCTCAAGAGAGCTTCCTTTGCGAGAGAAAGCTCTCGCGACTACATTGTACGATCTTTAGCAATTTTTTAAGTGACTGCTCATATGACATGAGATTTTTTATAAAGATCAATTCCACTTTCCACACATATTTTCACTTATTGTAAATATTTATTTTTTTACTAATTATTATAAAACGTATTTACGTACATATTATAATAGATTTTATACTATGATTATAGCTAATATTTAATTCTAAGGGTTAGTAAGAAATGCATGCACACCATATTCAAGGAAAAGTATATTGAATGTCCAAACAAAGTGTTATTTTAGCTATATGTTAGTTTGATAGATTGTTAGATAATAATTAAAGATTGTGATATTATATTTTAAGTACACTTAATGGCGTTAGAGCCTAGACAATTTTTCCCTATTTGTTTTCTCCTATATTTACGTGTTTGAAATTAATTTTATCACTTGTCGTAATGAAGAATAACTCATCGTTATGTTCTAAAAGTCGTTGTAAGAGTTCCAATTTTCACATTGTAACCATGTGGACTAAGAGCTTGACTAACGCTTCATAATCCCTTCTTAACTTATCAATGTATTACTGAGATTGCAATAGTAATTATTCTATTAAGTAACACATTTTATACCACAAGATATATTTATATTTAGAACCAAGGCATATAATCTAAATGTTACAGTATCGGTAGCTACCGATCGCTTCACTATAAATTAGTCCAGTGCAAGATTAATATGTAAAGCAGGCGCGCAATGTACGGCATTACGCCTAGAGATTCAGGGGCGCTTCCTTCGCGAGAGAAAGCGTTTACGCCGACCGTTCGACTCAAGTAATTAACTGTTCCTGTTTCGGAAGTCATACAAAGTTGTTATCTATAAAATTCACGTTAAAATAGAGTGTAATCACTGCGCTGCTTCGACATTCATGAATGTAAGTAACAAGCGAATGTTTCGCGGTCACGCATACGTGGTAGGTACAGCGTTTTTTGTTCGACTATTACATTACAAAGCTGTTGTTCTTAATTAATCTGCGAACAAGTATGAAACTTTTGCAGTGTGGACTGATGTACTTTTCGCACGTTTTTGAAATGCAATTGTAAAATCAATATAACGTTATATTATTGCAGCAGATGCACAGAAAATATAGAATATTACAATCAAGCTACCCGGCAGAGATTTTTCTGAAATATATTCCCCTTATCCGATTGCAACGCCTACGTGTCCAGTTGTGAATCTCAACCATCCAGTTACCTACCTCAACACAAACACACTAAATTTCACAAATCAGTCCAGCCGTTTAGAATAAGAATTTTATATTTACAGATTACAAATACTCGTATTATCATTAAACTATAAGTAGTGCTTTGGAATGATTTGTACACTTGAGAGATTAATAATTATTTTAACTAAACTCATAATTAAAATGCAATCGTAGAGAGAAACACGATTAAACTTTTAGCACTTAAAATTCAACTCCTTTAAAAATACTTGACTATGAACAGTATCTAAGAAGGTCCGCTCAACAATCGTAACGAACTGGTACGTAATTGATAAAATCGGAAATAAACATTACTTCAAATGAAAACCTGGTAAGCCTCTGATAGATGCCTGCCCCGGCCGAGAATCGATCCCGAAATCTCTCGCACGTCAAGCACTTGGATGACAGACTCATCAACATTAATGGTACTATAAAACTTAACAATCAATTTAACCATCTGGGTACTATTTTTCTTACACTATTATTAAAAACGCATAAATATTTAGCTTCAAACAAACGTAGCTTCACAAGATGTTTCCGGAATACCGTTTTAACAGTCAAGAAGCTTGGCCGGTAAATCGCCTATAACGGAGAGATTTAATTCATGTTGTCTTGCACAAACATGAATTTATTGGTGCCTCTGTACTAGTAGCAAATCGACAGAAGTACCCGCGCATCGGTATAGTGCTGTCCACTCGCAGTATACGTACGTAAATAGGAAGACAGCGAAAATTACGTTTTACTACGACGGGTGAATTTCATAGAGTATGTAATAAAACGATAAGTTATATAAATATTGTTTCAATAAATACTAGGTTAATACTGTTTTCATAGCGATATTCACACCCAGAAATGAATGAATGAATGAGTTATGTAGTACATATCCATTAATTACTAAATATGTACATATATTATTCGCTTCGCTGTTTTTTTTTTTTAAATTTGAATTTCGAAGAGATATTATTTGTAATTTGCCACAATGCGTTTTTAATAACTAAAGCAAGCACCATAGATGAACTAGCTATGAATTAACACGCCCTATTTGATTAATTGATATGATTTTGAGATATCTTACTATTTTTCAACGGGAAATTTAATTTAAGACAATACACAAATATGAATCTAAAATAAGAAAAAACGAATTATCAATTATCATTGTTTACTTTTGTACTGCGTCACTCATTATTATTTACAACCCCTAATACATGGAATAAATGAATAATTTCAACTGTTGCGGGGTGGTACATTCTAAATTAAAATAGAGTGTAAAATTGACCCAATCCGAAAAATGACCGGATACACAGACTTCAAAAATTTCAGAACAAATAATAATTATATTTTAATACAAAATAAAAAAAATCCGATAAATTTAAAAAAGAAATTAAAATTGTAAAATTTAAAATTGTAACAACTATTGTAAAAACTCATAATAGAATAGATAAAAAAAAAACATTTTTATACAGGATTAAATTACAAAAATATATCATTACATTTTTTTTATAAATATAAATAAAAACACTGAAATACATACTAGATCTATTTTATACCGTCGTTCCAAGTTTCATAGTTGATATGCTGTGTAAATATATTTACATATGACCCTTGTCTTACCAAGTGTAAATAGTGTCAATTAAAGTCGCTGTTTATTTAAAAACCCAATTTTTTATTCATGCATAACTATACCGATAAATGCGTTTTTTATCTATAACTACGCACATTATGTTGATTGTTACTGACGAACAACCTTATACCAATATTTTGCATCGCGCGTATCATACCGAGCCTTACCGAATTGAACTGACGTGGGTATATTGCATCAGTTATTATAAATACCTATAACTTCGTTTTCAACCAGTAAGATACTGAAAATATTTATCATACATACTTATCAAAGTTACATGAATTCAAATATTTCGGAATATATTTAAAACTTAAGACGTTCCTTTTTGGTTGGATTGGTAGATTTCACACGTTTTCGAAGTATTATGGATATATCTACTATTAATCACTAGCTTCATCATTTCTTAGAAATATAGAACGCGTTTAGGAACAACCTCTTCAATTAATGTAAGTGTATCAAACAGAAATCTACTTGGAATCGATCATTCTAATTTCTGAAATAATACTTTAATAATTTTTTAAATTCGCAGTTCATATATATTATCTAAAATACACCTGGCAACACTAATCGGAAGCGCACGAGTACCGCCCCCACGCCATTGTGAGCAACTCACGCCATCTATCGAGTAAACACCATATTTACGACTTGCCGTGCCAGTAATGCCCCACAATGCCCTTTACTACCTCATTGGTGATGGCCAACAGATAATGATAATTGGTAAGGGCTTCGCCATTAAAAGTAAAACAATTGCCTAAGAGAAACTATTACAAGATTGAACGATTGAACAAAATTGTAAACACGAGTGCAATAACTTGTTATTGAAAACTGTAATTCAAAATTAGGAGGGTGCACAACAAGGTGATACCTTGGGCCAATTCAAAATAATTCGAACATATTTTAGCTTGTTTAAAATAATAATCAATAATTAAAATTTCTCATGATTCGTTCACGATGGCTCAGACAACTAACTGACTTTAAGAATTAGGGCAATAGAGTACTCTGTGGTAGCTGAATTCGTTTTAATAGCTAACTTACAGGGCTAGGGATCGCAGGTTCGAATACTGCTCAGCATTTATATGTTAGTGTTACATTGTTTGATTGTATACGGTGATACCACCCACAGACAGAATTATTCGATTTTCGAATTGAACGGTTCAGTCGGATCTATTACAAATGAAAATACCTTTGGAATCGATTTCCTTCATCATTAAATATTTTACTTACCCCGATTAATTACAAACACCGATTAAAAGATTCATACATGTATTGTCTTGTATATCCTCTTTTGCACATTTTGAATGCTAAAACAGTAAATATTCAAAACCCTTTTCGTAATTTTAGTCAAATATATTGCCCACAGTTCCACTGTTATACATATATCTTTCAACATACCTCAGGAGATACAATGTGATTAAAAAGACATAATCCATACATATAATGTTCTTGGTTCTCAATACCAACAATGACGCGCGCAGCAAGCGAGTTATTAATTAAAAAATGTTCCTATTTAAACGTCAGAAGCAAGGTTTGCACATCGTTTTTATAATCACTTAATGAAGACCTTATAGGGTAGACGTCCGCTCCACAATCTGCATTGCTCTTCGTAACGTAATCTCATGCTGCGGGAATTATAAATTTGGACGACGAAAGGTCCCTGAATAATTAAAGCTATTTTACGTTTAATTCATTAGTCATAGATCCAATTTTTTGAGGTTCGAGAGTATACCGAATTAATGAAATATATAATGCGCTATAAAATTTTACAGGATATATGCTAAATCGTGTTCACGCAAATAAATAAAATTAAACATTGTCTTACCTTACTTATTCTTGATGGCTTTTCATCAATACAATAAATATTACTGATTACTGAACTGAATCAACTTGTATATATGTAGTTTCTCTGTTAAAGAAATGCTTGGGGTACTTTGTTATTAGCCAGCGCGCAGCTTCTACCATTTGTCAAGGGAGTTAGTCAACCCTCCCTACTCAAAATGAAATTTGTTTACGCAATTAACAACTTTTAATAATTACAAATAAATAAGTAGCAAAATTTAAACAATATAATAGTGATTAGTCTTGTACCCAGGACAAACCTAATTAGGGTTTTTATGGTTCTATTTATGTAAACTCATTAGTTTACAAACCCATACATTTATTTGTCATAAGATTTAAGAAATAAAAAAAAACGAAATTAAAATTCAGGTAAAAACTACTGAACTGATTTTAATTCGGTTCCATTATTAAATAACACATTAATTTACTTAAACTTTACTTTTTATACACTTTAAACTTTACTTTAAATATTATATATTAAAACCGACTAAATCGGAACGCAATTTACAGCCTTCTTCGCGGCATCGTACTTCCATACGATCAGACAATACCAAAATCTAATTCTATGAGCAGACTCTATCGTGTTAATAATTTAAAATAAAATATATAAATAAATTTTTTCTCTGCAATTTAAAACAACAAATGAAGAATTGTTGTGTTGAACGACGAAGATTATTCGATGTGAAACAAAATATTAATTTGTTTTAAAACTGCAAGCAATGTGAAACATGACATTTACATTCTTACTTTTGCCACTTTTAAAGATCAAAAGTAAAATATAAAAGTGGAAATACGAAAACTACTTTACATAACACTTATTTTACCGTCAATAAAAATTTTCAAAATTTATCAACACAAACGGAATTAAATCGGTCTTTTACTTGCAATTAACTTAAAATCCTTTGGTTAACAACCAATTTGTCTTTTTTTATTTCTTACGCAAGATACCTTTAACTCGGATGTCTCGTGAACCAGTTCAGACGATAGCGGGATCGCGATGTAAACGGTCCACAATTTATATCATATTATGGGAATAATTATTATTTTCTCTTCACATGTTGGTAAGTTAAAATCGATTATATGATTCACAATTTTCGAGGTCATTTACTCTTATAATTTTTCAAAATTATAAGAAAATATTACGTGGATTTCAATGTTACAAAAATAAAATTACCCAATAAAATAACCAAATAAAATTATGTTCATTTGATGACAATGCAATTTTGTTATAAAACCTTTGTTAGAGCCATAAGACACACTGTAATAACAGTAATATTCGTACCGGGCTACGCCGAAAGCTCCAATATTTCAAAATATACGATCTTGTTACAGTCAATGCCGATAACAAGAGCCAATAAACAATAAAATGGCTGGCACGTCAACAATAATAACTAGATTTAAGACACGTGGGTCGGCTGAGTGTAATGCCAAAAGTTCTTGCTCAATGTGAATCACGTAGAAACATACCGATCAAATAACGGTCTAACCAAACAAAGTACATTTTGATAATTACCAAAAAATATGTGTCGAAAATGTGTGGATGGTAAAATAGGACAAATTAAAATGTAATTATTAACTAATATTGATACTAATCCAAGTGCTACCGTAAACAGTTTGTCGACTGTCAATATAAATTAAAAATTTAATACTTAGTTCTCTTTAGTATCCTTAAATTATTCAAATTCAAAATCATTTAATCATATAGTTATTCTGTAAATACACTTATGAACGTCATTTTTTGCTTCTATCGCTGTTTCGAAAAGGTTCTTTAAAATTTAGGAGAAGAAACGGCGAAAGCAACTCCTCAGCACATCTTTTAAACAACACATCCCTTGCCTATAAGTTGTATTTTAATTGTTCCAATGGGCAACTCGCGTATCAACTTAGGAATCTTATTGTAAAAACGAACTCGAAGACCCATAAAGGAACGTTGAACATTTTGAAGACGATATGAAGATGTCACCAAATTATGGCTATTTCTTGTTTCATGATTGTGTGTATCACTTTACATATACATATTTAAATGTTTTTTAATAAATATTAAATTATTTTATTTTAAATTATTATAATTATTATGTGCGTAGGTTATATATATTATTAATATATATATAACCTACGCACACACACAATTTACCACTTCATTCTACCTAAATGTGAACATAAGTCATCTCTCAGCTACGATTAGGTACATATCGTGTATTCTGTGATTGATAAGTGAACATTTAAATATTAAAAAATCGTTATCACTGCTATAAATAAACTATTATGTTCAAGTCAAACGATATATTAAACAAGTATATTCGAGGAAAATAACATTTTATATAACGACATGATTAATATACAACGACGAAGAACACAGTTCGTTAAATAATAAAAATTTGCTAGAACGAGCATCGGCAGTTAGCAGAAAAAACTTTACCTGCATTAGTAATCTACACAAACATAAACGCGCCCTTTTGCCAAATGTACATCTAGAACTAGATTAACCAAGTAAATGTCAAATATAAATTAAACTAAAATGCCAACAACATTTAAATTGTATTCTCATAAATTATTACAAAAAAGGGATACATAAATTTCACTGTACACACTCATGTGGAGACGCGATAAAAAAAAAAGTAATGCTAGTTGTAATATTCGATAAAACATCAGCCCGTGTGTAGTCAACTAGTGTAGCCAGCTCATCGCTGTCATGTGTCCTCCCAGCATAATACTTAACAATCGACCACTGCTTCCATATCATCCTCGGGAATCGAGACATTTCGCTTAATGTCAAGGCTCCATGTGTCATGTGGGCAGCCATTGTAAAACTACTATTGTTAATATGTATCGAATGTCGCTTCTCTTACATCATCGACATTTAACATGAAACATTGAAGAGGTTTGACAATCATTATCAGTTTGTTCAGGGGCGATCTGCTTGTTGACATCAAATAAATAAATTCATCTCATCAATATCATTGAATTCAATGTTGTTACGTAACAACCCATGTACTATTCCGATGTGACGTTAAATTTTGTTGATTTTTTCCTGTTTATATCGTATTACGTAATTAATTTTACGTATTAATTAAAGTTCGTTGGGGCGGAAAGGTTCCCGAATGGCGACCACGCACTGGACGACACTCAGTGGATAGACCATCAACGAGGTGGACCGACGATCTGGTGAAGGTCGCGGGTAGTCAATGGCTGAGGGCACCGCAGGTCCGATCGTCGTGGAGATCCTTGGGGGAGGCTTATGCCTAGCGGTGGACATTGTCCAGCTGAGATAATGATGATGATGAATGAAATGAAAGTTCATGGCCAAATAGCAAATTATTTATTTATATTGATATTGTACATTACACGTGCTGTCTAATGTAGTAATGGGCATTGTTAAATATCATTTGTAATGAAATCTCCACCTTCTAGAAGAGGACTGGCTCAAAATAGTGTTAAAAGACTATAATTATATTAAAACAACTGCTCCTGGAATCACTGTTTTAATTCTGAATACTTAATTTTATATCCTAAAACACTTTCTTAAATAATTAGAATATTTAATGTAATTTTAGGCTCAAACTATATTATTATTCATTTTTTTTTATGATATGACAATCCTAATTTTTCCTTTTCCTAAACATATATATCTATTAACCCTTTTAGATAAACCTATTTTACATTAACAACAAGTAGTTACTCATATACATTTTCGAGCTAACTTCATTATACATGACTTTCTAATTCATAAATGCTAACAATAGAAAACTAAAGTTTCAGATAATGTGATGTTTATGTTGACTTTATAAATTTTTCAATGTCAATTGTATAAAAATACTTTCCAATTGTTTCGGCATAATGAAAGATTATTAAATGTGTATTATTTATATTACTAGTATACCCACAGCCGCATTACTTTACGTACATTATTTTACGTACTGGGGAATCAGCCAGGGATCAAACCTTGGACCCTTGGAGTTCTTAATATTTATAAATGACTTACCGAACGTGGGCCGTGCAGCAAGGTGTTTATTATTCGCAGACGACCTAAGCTATTCTTTGAAATCAGCAAAGTTCAGACTATCAGCTTCTGGAGTGGAGTACGCGGAATAAGCTGATGTTCAACGAAGACAAGTGCTCTGTATTATCTTGTGCTCTTAAACAGAACCGAATTGCATTTGATTATAAACTTAGCAACTTCATCCTAGCTCGTCTCTCCGCCTTCGACCTTGGTATCCTGATGAGAGGAGATATTACTTTCCGCGACCACATTACAGCTGTGTGCGCAAAAGCTTACAGGTCGTTGCATTTTGTTTTGCGGCAGGTTCAACAGTTAGACAGCATAGCTGCTATGAAGATGTTGTATAACAGCTTCGTTAGGAGCATACTGGAAAGTAATTCAGTTATCTGGAGCCCACATGAGAATAAATATAAGCTTCTGTTAGAGAAGTTCCAAAAAAAATTTTTGAAGCACTTGTATTTTAGGCGGTATAGCTATCTTGTGGGATATCCTCACATTTATGCTTAACTTTTTGTTAACAATGCTTTGTCCAACTACTCAGAGGTAAGTTGAATAATCCTTCATTTTCATTTCTACAGCTGATCCCACTGTACGCCCTAAGTAACTACGTCTGGGCGCGGCGCCATCAATTGTTCTCAATACCGAGATTCAAGATGTTACAGATAACAGAGTCTCCTCTTGTACAAGCGCTGGTCTTGCTCAACAGCTCAGGGGCTTGGGACCGTCAAACTCATGTATTCTGTACACATATTGTTGTATTACGCAAGACAGCAGGACAGTACTTTGAAATGCTTAGCAAGCGAATTAGGTGAACTGTAATGTTTGCTAAACCTATATAATTGATATAATATATAAATAAAAATTACACTTTTATTATTAGCATAAATTCTGAGCTCTACATCCGTATTGATATGCAAGCTTCATAGGTGTTACAGAGTATCGGCGGAGCAGCGAGATCTTGACCTGCATTACGCGATTACATCCCAAGCCCAGGGTTGTCAAATACACTTAACAAAACTACTGGACAAAAAAGCAAAAAAAAAAATAAGAATAAGATAAAAAAAAAAAAACATATTTAGCACTACTGTTACACAACACGTCCCTAAGTACCATGGACGTGAACAGTACGACGCGACAAACACTGAGAAAGAGATGGAAAATAGTCAAAGGTCACAATCACGATTGTTGCGAGTTGCAGAACAACAAAGCACAAATTAATTTTGCTGTTTATGGATTTGAATTTGTAAACAAATATGTCAATAAATGAAAAAAGATAGATTACCATTTTTATTTTTAATATTGACTAGACAATATTATGAACAGGATATACGGTTGTAAATTAAATAATTTATTAATGGTTATTGTAATTTCTTTAATCGTGTGTGTTAAAATGTCAGAGAATGAGTCAACGACCGCTTTCTTCTTATCCAGCAACTGATCGATGAAAACTTTGGTGTTACGGATATCCATGAATGCCGGTGACCACTTCGCATCAGGTAGATCATATGCTCGTTGGTCGACTACATACATGTACATAATAAGAGATTGGTTAAAAACCAGATAAGTGGCAACCCTGCAAGCCTGTGTTACGTCCCGCCCCGACTAGCGCGGCGATACACCCTAATGACAGTCCGCTGGTGTCAGACTGGTGGAGCGTTATCTATCATTGAGCTGGAAGGTCGATTGCTCGTAATCGCGGCCGATTAACAGGTGGATTGTGCTCGTGCCGTTATCTTGTGCACTTCTCATATGTTTTTGCTTCCCGCATTCCGTTTAACGTTTGCTTAAATGATTTAGTATTGCATAGTTTTATATAATTTTCTAAACAGAAATATATTGTTATTGCGCCCTCTTGATATCATTAAATGAGTTATAAAACGTCATATTAAAATGAAATTTTACAATGAGCGCAATTATCCTCATTGATATTCTCGACCCGTCAATACAAAATGATGGCGATAATTTAACAGAAGGAGACAATATTTAATAAAAAAAAATCCTAAAATAACATTCACAAAAAATGAGTATTTGTAAAATTTGATTTAAATATTCTATGTTCGCAGCTATTTATTTTATATTGTAGTAAAACGTATTATACAAAAAAAACTGTTACATCGTTTTTTACTATTACTAACGTAATACTTACATACTTCATATTCATAACATATTATGTACGTAATTACATAATAATAAAACTCATTCTTAAAAAGGAAAACTGATAAGGACTTAAATTATGAAACGTCCTTTTAAAATTCGATTGAAGGTATTGCTAGTCATGATATAATTAGGTCAGTGTGGCCAACGTAATACAAATTTTAGATTCATGAATGGACCTTGTACGTCGGAGGGTACATAAATTAGTGTACTTGTCCAGTATCATAAATCAACGTTCAATATGCGTCTAGAACATCAAGTGAATACAAATACTGATCTCGTTAAGGAATGATAGATTATGTCATTCTACTAAATATTTTGTCGTACTCACCTCAATCGGCTTTAGTAACTCAACGTATACCTTTTATTGAAATTGGCAACGATTTATCCACAAAACAATACCATAGATTCATTACTGATCCTGATAGTCGAGCGATGGGACTCAGATACGATTCCCATTGGAGTCCGATAATTACATGACAGTATAAAGGTTATTCTTGGGTGTTGGTTGTGTGCGATGTCTTGTTTATTGTAAATTCAAGGGTCCATGCCATCCACAATTAATGTTAAAGTGTTTATATTGTTAAAACATAGCATCTCATTCAGCTTTTAACATAAAGAATGTATGTACTGCTCATAAACATTATATATTTGTAATAACCTATAGCACAAAAAAAATAATAATTTTCAATTTTAGCGTCTTGAACCTATATTTTCTAAAACTATAATAGAAATAAAAATGACTTATAAGTATTAGTGATACCGAATGAATAAAGGAATTTAAATTCGAATTCATAATTAAAAAATATTTTATTTGGCATTAACAAAACCTTTGTAAAGGCCGAGAGAATTGAGAATTGAGAAGTCGTAATTTTTTTTTTTATTCGTCAATTCAATTTTCCGTATCTCAATAACTACAAAACAATTATCAGAAGTTAATTATGTTGCGCTTTTATAACATTTATATAAAATATATTACACATAATTATACATAAACAGCCATCTATAAACGAATCAACTTAGAAATACCTATACACAAAGACATAAATCTACATAACCATATCAAGGAGTTCGATGACAAACAGTAAATGGATGGGACACGATAATTACTTATGTTAGAAATATAACACGCACGTTGTAATGCTCTCATGTGCTATTAAAATACTATTGTATGTTCTATAGTAATACACCATGGTACGGGGTCAGATTGTCCGTAACAATGCTAACTACTCTATTAACATAACGTGGATTCTATAAGTAGAACAAATGGAAGGCCAACATACTTATTGAGCTCGGGTCATAAGGCGAATTATAGAGAATCCCGGCTTCAGCGCCGACTATCAACATGAAACCAGTACGGAACAAGGAAGCCCTGGATTGAATGTAACATATCATTTAAGAGTCGTTGTACATTATGATTTCGAAACCGTATTGGAGCGGCCTGGAATACTTCCCCCAATTTCATGCTGGTAGAAAAGGGTGTCGTAAGAGACGACAGAAGCCAGCCTGCTTGGTGGTATGGCTTCGCGTAAGGATTTATTATCAGTATTATTATTAAGTTATTAATATTATTACTGGTATTATTATCTTTCCGTGAAGCCTGCCTGGCTAGCTACCACCCTCCTGTTTGAGTTGGCCGCCAAACGACTCGTCGTGTTCGGTTAGAGGCTTGAGAACCAGTACATTCTTTCTTACCTTCTTCTCATTTCCTGACCGACAACGCATCAGTGTCATCATACCTTTTGTCTTGTTGATGTCCATGGGTGACGGTGACCACTTACCATTGGGTGGCTCGTCTGCTCGTTTGTCGGCTTTAAACATAAAAGAAAATACACCGATCGATTATCATGGCAAAATGCGTTTCTCATAATCATGTCCTTTTTAACGCCTCATTGTCTTGAGAGATTAATTGAGAATTGTTTCGATGTATTTCATTGATGGCTCGTCTCAGTAATAGTAACGATCCATCGCTAATAACAAAATTATATTAACGTATAATCTCGATGAATCATATTAACGATATACGAGGCCTAATATTCATGATAGAGACAGGATAGTGATACGGCCTATTCGGATAACACGCTGTTCCGCCCGCTTATACATACATAAAAGACAAGATGTAAAAAAAACATTATTTTTGTCTTAATTCGAAACTAGTCGTCGTGTACTTAGACATTAATAAATTTTCCTTAATGCATTGCTTCTAACATCACCAATAACGACAACTTCTATTTGAATGGTAGATGATTTGTATGGTATGGTAGACCTCGCAGTGTGGTCCTACCACAATATTGTTTCAATTACATGAAAATTTTAAAATGTATATCATCCTTGGGTAAAGATGATTCATTGTTGCGTTTCAAATAAAAAATATCTATTATTATAAAAAAAATCCTACTGAAATTCGTTATTTGATTCATTGGAGACACAGGCCCCAGCGAAATATAATGGGAAGTTACTAGCATAGAAAACATGCAAATTTTTTAACAAACCTTATTCATTACGCGGAGGAAACACGTCGTAAGGAAGCCCATTCTATAACCCGAAGGTTTGTGACAAAAAGAAACCTGAAAAGCGGACGGTGGACAATAGCTACGTGTTAAGGAGGTGTGAATGAAATTAAAGACTGGCGAAGTTATTTTGTAGAGAAAAGTTGTTTGTTGCGCCAAATTGAATGTTTCCTCAGAACACTCACCGTGGTATAGATGGTAGAGTACACAAAGGTTGCCTATTTTATAATCCTTTCAGCTATAAGCAACGTTACATATACTTCACACTAATGTTAGGAAGTATAACGTTAAAACCTCATATCAATAGTTACCAAAAAGAAAAAGATTTACTAGCAACAACTACTTACTTAACAACTACAACTTAATACGCATGAAATATTTAGTAGTACCTTTATGTTTTGATGCTGTTACCAGTAGTGAAAACGCCAAATAGCAATCGAGTCGAGTTTATATTTTAATGGCCAGTGGAATGAAGGTAAGCCTCTTAGCGACTAAACTAAGCGTTGGGGATCGGCTTGTCTATAAATCCAACCTACTAGTAGATAAACAGCTTCCAAGTTTACTCTGTTGACAGCTAATTGATTGATGTAAAATGATAGATTTTTAAGTACCGTTAAGTGGACATCAGATGTGCCTGAAAAAGGCGATATTTACCACACATTGAATTCAATAAACTGTAGCCTATATGGTCTCGTCGGCATCTACTTCTAAAGATAGCTTGATTTGATGATTAATTAAAAAATATTGGCATTACTTTGATATAATTACTAGGTTATTAGTGAGCTAAACGCTACTAGGAACAGTAGAATGTCACAGACGATAGCTTTGCATTTTTTTTACTCTACAACACGATGGCATATTTAAATCCTTAATTATACTGGGCATTAAATGGACAAAAATATAAAATTTTTATGGATTTATTTATCTGGTCACGCCAAGAAATTAGTCAGGAACAGTATTTCAGTTCTGTATGTACAATATTAAAACAATATTGCTTGATGCTAAATTAATATCTTAAGACTGAGCGACACAATATTACAGACGTTCTTTACTTTCACCTGTCAAGAGTATGTACTATAAATAAAGCAGGGAAGCCAGGCTTCCAACTGTCCTTCGGTTAAAAAGAGAGAGAAGATTGTGGTACCTTCTCTATCTCTCTCTTCTTGTGCATGTGCAATTAGAGGGAAAAGTGAGCATAATAGAACGATTGTTTGGTTTGTTTTTGTAATTGAATTTCTACGGTTAATAAGGTGTTTATAAAATGACAAAAACGTTTGTAATTTGTAAATTGTTTTAACTTTTATTATTTGAAAAACAAGCCGTTCTTCGAGAGACAGATAGGGTACCGCTATTTTATTTCTCTTTTTGACCGTCGGACGTTTCCGCTTACAGGCAGCTGTATGTCTCCCCTACTCTGTGTATAATACCTATATGGTATTTACATAATTATTATTATGAACGTTAACTTATTACCCAACAGACAAGACTGCTA
This sequence comes from Megathymus violae, assembly GCA_003671415.1. Classification (NCBI taxonomy): domain Eukaryota; kingdom Metazoa; phylum Arthropoda; class Insecta; order Lepidoptera; family Hesperiidae; genus Megathymus; species Megathymus violae. The sequence goes on from PDGT01000071.1 coordinate 1,510,842, forward strand.
CACTTCTCATACTTGCCAGGGATCTTCCACCGGATTTCGTTACGTGTTGCATATATTATTAGCACCTACAATCGCTTGTACATGTAATATAATTGTACCACGGGAGGTCGCCCACCGTTTAGTCTATGTTTGGTAAGTGTGTGATAATACTGTGACACTTGCAGCATCCGGTTCGTTCATATATAAGGCAATACGTTATACGTATTAGTTAACTGATAGTTTTTTATTTCATTTTACCTGGGCTTTTGGATACAATTTTCAGCATATTGTAATATATATATATATATATATATATCTTATACGCCATTGCAATTTTGTTTTTAAATGAATGGATAAAGTATTGGCTTTGTTTTATAGTGCAGCTGACACTTGTAGGTTACTTAAACAGAGGTACTATTTGGTGGTAATCACCACCGACCATGACCATCCATGACAATAGACATCACCGACGATTTACAAGTTTAAAAGAAGCAGTCTAACCCCTACTCAGCGCTGGAAAGGATGGTATTATAAAAAAGTAACATATTTAAGACCTGTTCAAATCACTGTTACTATGACGATTATTTTAAACGTATTTTTCATTGGTCAGGCTCTCGAGTTTAATGCCTAAACCTTACTTAAATGTAGTTTAAACTCGATCTGCACTTTCCAATTTATTTGTCATTCTACATCCCAATTAGGAAATATTCAATGCGCTTTGTTATAACCAAAAATAAAATAGTTTTAGTTTGCCGATTATATTAATTATACTATTATTAAACAAGGCCTCAATAGGATTTCAAAGTTTTATAACACATTATTAATTAAAGTGTTGTAAAAAATGGTGGAATATATTCTAAATTCCAAGGTAGGATAAGGAAAAATGAAGATCCCTGCATATTTTTTCCAAAAAAGCATCAACGTTTTTTTTATGTCAATAACACAGATAAAATTACAGCAGTATATACAGTAGTATTCTGGAATACAGATTACAACATTACGAATATCATAGATTGCAAATTGTAAACATTATGCACCGTGCACTCACGACTTGTTAATATTTCGATCCAGTTGCATTAATAAAATCCAATTCAAGAATCCTCTAATATTAATTCAGAGTCAGATACCTAAGTATTTTCATTCTCATTACATATATCAATGTATCAATCTAATTTAAAAATTTGCCTTTCATTATACATATGTAATTAAAACATTCTATAGAAGCTTTATGAAATGCACAATGAATTTAATTAATATACAAAATGAGGATGCTTGTAGAAAAATGTTAGTTGTCCATTTAAGTGTCAAGCCCTATTATGAATTACATATCTTTGTACTCGCATACATGTAATACTATCCTGTGTAAGGCACATATAAAAGCTGATAGATAGATTAAAGCAAGCAAGAGATCCAGGGTTCAATGTAAAACTATGATAGACACTTGTATGACAGATATAACTCGAAAATTTGTTTTCGATTCTTGTTATTTTGTAACAGACATCATATCACTAATATTAAAAAGTATGTAAAAGTATTTTAAAGTATGCTTCGTGTATGAAATTAAAATAATGACGTCGACAATATGTAATTATGCAAGAATACATATCCATGTATATGTTAGTAGGCACTATTTATCGAGCGAGGACTAATAGATAATCTGACATATTATTAATACACTTAGCATTTTATGAGACGTAGGTATGCAAATCTTTGTACTGCTCTTATTACATTATCTTGAAAGAGCAATGAAACCAGTTCGAAGTGCCACATTTCAAACAAACTAATCAAATTCAAATTTATATACCTAATTATGAACAAGAGTAATTTGCGTCTTAACGGAACGTCTATCATCGATCTGAAGATTTTTTTATCACAACATTGCTTTATAATTTAATTAATTTCTCAATGTTGTTGGTTAGTTTTAATTAATTATTAACTGCTACTCAATAATAATTACTAACATTAACTGAAGGCGGAGGAATGCGCTGAATAACAATATTAGTGTCTTTATTAAATGTAAATGTAATGTATTATGAAATTTATAACTATTAAAGGCTATGTAGAATTGAAATTAATTGTACGTACGTTTAGTACTTTTTAAAGCATTACGCGGCCAATCATTGGAATATTATTATTAATTATGATTTATGGTTTTTTTTTATGTTAATAGCCGACAAACAAACAGACGAGCCACCTGATGGTAAGTGGTCACCGTCGCCCATGGACCTTAGTAAGACCAAAGGTATCACTAATGCGTTGTCGGACTGGAAACGAGAAGAAGGTAAGAAAGAAAGTACTGGCTCTCAAGCCCCCAGCCGAAACACGACGAATCGTTTGGTGGCTGACTCAAGCAGAAAGGTGGTAGCCAGCCAGGCAGGCTTCACGAAAAGATAATAATACCAGTAATAATATTAATGACTTAATAATAATACTGATAATATAATCCATATGCAAAGCCCTATCACCAAGAAGGCTGGCTTCTGTCGCCTCTTACGACACCCTGTTCTGCCAGCATGGGATTGGGGGGAGTATTCTAAGCCACCCCAATACGGTAATTTATGTGTGAAAGTGTAAACGTTTCTTTATCTACTCGAATATAATGTTTAAGAAATTTATCTTCCAATATGAAATAAGAAACAATATTATTCACACACATAAATATACAATGTAATTATATATGAACCCTAACTGTCTTTTAATATGTTGAAGAGGTATGTTTATTTGTAAGCATCAATGAGATAACACTGACCTAATAATACAATAAAAATTCCAACATAATTAAAGATGAAAGATGAGTCGCTGTAGTTGTTACAATAATTTATTATGCTTGTTATTATTATTATCTTACCAAGATTTGTTACTGGTGGCCGTAAATGTGTTTCAAAGCTTAGACACATTCACAATATTAAATCTTAAGTGCGTAATGGACATTCGAGAGCATCCCATCTCATTATCATCCATTATGTCCTACTTGAAGTTCTCACAAAGCACTTCAATCTTTAATAGTTGCCAACGTAGGTACTGTTTTACATAATCAGATTACGCAATGTTTGATAACACGAACCAATGCAAATCCAGCCTGGACATTCCCATTATTTATTAAAGGGACGTCTAATAAAATCCAACGGGCATTCACGGTTGTATTGTGGTCGTGATAAAGGTATGACCACCTACGTACAGCGAATGCGTTGGCGGGCGTCGTGTTAGGATTTCACTGGTCGAGATTATTATGGCACTGGTATGCCGTAGGTGCAAGGAATATCGGCTTACGAACAACCTGCGTCTGGTTAATGTCTCCACCTCTGACACGAGCTGTTCGTTGTGATTTTAATTGTGTAGCCTTGTTGTTTTACCGGTAATTTGCAAGTCACGACTGAGGAATGTGATATTTAAGGTTATATTCATTGAGAATGACCGCGATGCTTTTGGAACACCGACGCGAATAACTTCCGTCATATCCACTGCCTATTTAAATAATCATGTGGCATTGAATTAACTTTACAGCGAGTTTCATAGATTATATTTTATAACAATACCGTTAAACAATCAGACAAGCTACCTGACGGCAAGCAATAGACATCCATGACGCCAAGCACCAACGTGTTGCCAGCCAAGAAAGAAGTGGAGAACTTATAAATCAATATATTCTGTCCAGAAACGATTAACGTAAAAAAATTTGTAAGTATTACTTGCACCGAGTTACTGCATTTCTTTTAATTACCGCTGCAAAAATCTCTCAATAGAGCAGATTTGCAATTAAGTCAGAATCTTTACTCGTTGCTATGTAGAAAATATTGATGACGTGAAATTAGTGCGCACGCAGGCTGCATGAAAACGTTAAAAATTGTTGGCACAAAACACAGAATACATTACAAATAGAAAGGTCGCATGTTTAAATCTCACAATCATGTTCTTATACAAAGCTCTTATACACTTATACAAAGATCTTACGAAATTCTTTATCATTTTGACTCCTAGTTTTCTGGTTTCTTTCATATACCCAAAGCGAAAGTGTGTATTGCCATTTATTTTATGTTTACAATTTGACTTGAATTATGCACCGCCATGCGACCGAAATATATGAAAACGTAGCATGACAGTGTGACTGAGTGAATATATTTTTTTTATTTGGTAGTGGATATGTATGAATATAGAAAAAAAAAATTATTTATATTGCTTTTACACGAAAAATGTAACATAACTTAGATAATTTAATGGTACTGGATTTCTTATTTTAAAATAATAATTACAATTACAAATCTATAATAAAATTGAGTGTATTTTTGCAATTTTGGCACGCAACGAGCTATATCCGTCCTTGAATCCAAGCCGAACTTCCGGACTCGTGGTTCACACTACTGAACAACAGACGGGGTTACAGCAAAAGGTTCCACCTGTTGCAATTTGCTGAGCTCTACGTCACCGAGTTTAATCCGAAGGCTTTCCTAGTAGTCCCGGTAGTGTTCATTACCCGCATATCTAGCTACCGCATAGCTTTGAAATCAATCATGAAACGTTTTGCGTGTTTCGTTTACAGTGTTAGAGATTCAGTAAGAAGCGGTTCTCTTTATTCTGTTTTGGCTGCCAACGTGTCGATGACGCATTTAGAGTTATGGATGTCGATGGACGGCGGTAATAGCATTTGTATGTGGTCGCTTTTTGAACTAGTCCATCCTCTCGTCGGGCATCTACTACAAACGTAAAAAATATTTTTATACATAACATTGATAACGATATTTAATTTCTGTTTTATTTATGTTCTATGGTACAGATTATCGACCACGCATTGGACTTCTAGAGCTTCATTTTCTATATCACCAATGTAATCAGCATTCCGAAACGTAGATACGGTTCAATCATCATCAAAAGTAATTAACAGCGACAATATTTTATTACCGCTATGCACAATTATTCACGTTATAGTTTTTGCAACTGTTTTATGATCTTACGCTCCGAACCGACTTGGTGGACTTTTACCGGAAAAGCGACAAGTGATAAAAGATTTTGTCGAAAAAAAATACAACTATTCTCTTTAAAATTTCATTCTTATCAGAGATTGTTTGAACGTTACAAAATCAAGAATGAAACAGAAACCAAACAAAATAAAATATGTGACAATGTCCTCAAAAACTATACTACTACTATATTAACTATACTACTGTACTATACTTAAAACTATACTTAAAAAATATATGTATGTATATCTTATCTAATATTTATCTGGATACAAATGATACAGCGACGTATGTTTGTACGCATCATGTGCGTAATAGTGAATGGTTCTGAACGCAATTTATTATTTTCATAGCTTGTATTAAGATGGATACAAACTGAGAATAGCTTCTCAAGAATTTAAAGGATTCCCTCGAAATAAGGTCTGAGGACATCATAAGAATTCCAGAAGTTTCATATGAAAAAAAAAAAAAAACTATTTAAATAACGATATTGACTTTGTTGCTTTCAGAAATATAAACACGTTCGTATCACAAATCGTCAAATAGCAAACAATTATTTACTAATACATATATTTTATGAATTCATCTGATAATATGGATTGGACGTCGGTCCGACGGTTCTTACGCGTTCAAATCCTGCACCTTTATTTTTTCTAACTAATGCACGCAATAGGAATGAATAGTCATTTGCCTCGTTGTAAGAAAACGTCCATACAAAAAAGTATCTCTATAATGTTTTCAAAGATGTGCGATGTCTGCCAACACGTTCTTATCCCGTGTGTTGGGCAAAATTTATTTTTCTCGGTTTATTTTATTCGGTTACCTTCGAAGGTGAAGGAAGTACCAACAACTCTAAGACAGACGTAACATGGTAAGTCATTCACAACTATTGTAATGAAATAACTCGAATACAGAGCGGATTTATTGCTGCTTCATTACTACGGTATTTAACGCAACAAGACCGCTGTTCATATTGATTAATAGGAATCACCAACACACACAAGAAATACCCTTTCTCAATAAAAGTTCAAAGTAATTTGAGGGATTGTTTCTTTACGTTCATACCTCTTTAGGTATTTTTTTACCCCGGGTGCTATTATCGACATAATTATTAGTGTTCTTACACTAATCAGACTCGATAGCTACTTCATACAAACGTCGTACAATGAATGAATACATGACAAATATTTGGTTTCAAACTTGTTACCCGCATATTGTAAATATCAAAATTTGTGCCCAACTACATGTATTTTTAAGATAATATTAACGCAATATCTTGGTAATAATATAATTTAAAGCATTTTTATCAATAACTTTTAAATAGGAAACGGGCTTACAATAAACATAATTCGTTTAGGAAAACTATTCTAAACATAAAATTAATTAAATTTATAAACATATGAATATAAAAACCGCTGCGGCTACAACTGAATAGAAGTAATTTAAAAGGGTATATTATAAGTAATATAGCAAAACACAGTGTAACTTTTCAAAAGCTCTCAATAAGTTTATTACTACCTACTACGCACTAATAAAGTTGAATCATTTAATACAAATTTACTGTAGGATTTACCTAGAAATTTCACCGAGCACAGCCAACGCATCCTAGCCCGTCGTGCGCAATCAAAGAGCCATACATCATTTTAATACTGTCCATGTCACCGCAAATCCGAATCTCCAATGCAAATGAAATGCAGCGGTCCAAGAGTTCGCCCTAATGGTACACCATAAATTATAACAGAGCAGGTCCTGTTATCTACCTTCGTGTATACAATTTCGTGGAGATTATACCTGAATACATAATGAAATACATTATTGAATCGATTTCGCGACGATCTTCATCGCATTTACACTTGATTCATATTTGGTAAAGTAGGTACCTCTACTATTATAAAGTAGACTGTACAGTAATCTAAGTAATAGTATTAATTACAACTAATTAAGTAACCAATCTGAATATTATGATAACAATGAATCTTTAATTTGAGTAATACTACATTAAATACCGATAGAATTTTTGCAAAAATATATTTTTTAATATAATATGAAACTATAAGTAAATTTAATTAAAAAAAAATTAAACACACTTTGTCAATATTAATATTAAAAAAGAAAGTGATTTTTTTACATAGATACACAGCAAATGGATTTTTTACATAAGTGACAACAATCCCACCTCATGGTAAGTAGTGATGAAGTAAAAGATTTTATTATGTAACGAGTACTCACGATACGTTTTTATTTCTTGCTTTGTTGTTGTTGAACGAATTGAATTTTGTGAGTTTACGTATAAATGCGGAAGGTATCAAGGCACCGGAACCATGGCACATATTTGAAAAATTATTTTACCATTTGAAAGGTCCATTATTCCAAATGGTTATGATAATATGTCAATTGTAGGTATATAATGAACTGTTGAACCCAAATGAAGTGGGAACGGGTCTATAATATTTAATAAAGATATATCAAGTGAATAAAAGGTAATATTTGCGGTAATTTTAACTAGACACCAGCAGAGTAAAAAAGGTTGATTTAAAATACCACTCTCACATTTAAATTAATAAATACAATTTCGCTTGTATCTAATGATATGGTGTTAATGATAAGGTTATATTTACTTATTGATACTGGTCACAATTTAAGGAAAATAAATTTCTCAATTTCTTATTTTTTCCGAGAGCAGAATATAAACGGAAATTATATTTCATAAAGGGATATTAATGTATAAGCGTGCGTACTAAGTACCAAAACAAGTATTGCTCACAGCTAAATAAGTTGCTGTTACACGGGTCACACGCATGACCTATGCCAACTGGTTTTTGTGTATGCCAATATGGATCGTGAACCATTATTTCAGAGACTAAAATAGCATTCATAAGGCGAAATAGATTTCGACGCGTAGCCCAAAGATTTACAAAAAAGTCCTGATTTCCGTCAGTTCCCACGCCACAGTACGGCCCCGTTCTCACATGAAATTGCGGCTTATTTACAACATTTTGTTTTAATACGCCTGCCTGACAAATCTGTCTCTGATTGGTTGGATTCTGACAGCTAGATACATAAAATATTCACTCATAAATACACAAGATTCCGCCATGATAGATTAATTTAGCTGGTTACATAGAATACATACTAAGTACCGAATAATTTAATTAAGCGGACAGTGCTTTACAGATAAAGATACCCCCGTATGTTGTTTACCTTTAAGTCTTTGTTACGAAATCCCTGTAGCTCTGTTATTACGTAGTAAGGCCGTAGGGAAGCTTCAGATTCCACTCGGTTAAATTATCAAGAGATAATTCGTAAGAACGAAGACACAAAGTTAACATATAAAATTGATTAAATTTTCTAACGTAAATAATAGATACATACATTATTTTTGTAGACGACATTACTAATATTCAAATCATTAAAATATCCCTAGTGAAGAAGTTGTGAATAGTAACAGCGAATTCAACGAAGCAAAGTAGCATAATGCTCGTGGGATTATTTAGTAGTGACATGTTTTTTCCTTCGCGCAGTCCTTGATACAAGTCAATATACCATGTTCGCCGACATAATCGATACGGCTAAACAGTGCGTCCATTTATTTCTCATACTCGGTTCATACATCGGAAAGTAATTTCATATCTTTCCATAAGGCGATCGGCGCGACTCGCTTCCTAAAATAGTGATATGAAATAAATCAAAGATTGTGCTTGTCGATATGTTGCTCGGCCGTCTAAAAAAGCGGCGCGTGTGAATCTCCTGGAGCCGCGATCGTATGAGAGAATATACGCTGGAATGCCAGATATCTAGTGTGCGGCTTATTTGTGATCGGTCTGATTTTATTTGCGCTTTGGCAATACATAGCCAATGCTCAGCGCTTTGGCAATAAACCTAATACCGAGCGGAAATATTGTGAATACATTCATAACTTTTACACGCGTTTAGTTGCCGCGCTCATAGCTGAGCATAAAACATTTCAATTGCAACGCACGTCAGTCTTCGACAACGAATTGCGAATAAATTTTTACTCAATCTATCTATTATTCCACACATATTTTATATAATCGAATCGTTATATAAATATTTTTATACAATTATGAAATACATAAAAGACATTAATGAAAATTCATTAAAAAAATATGACACGTTAACAGATCAAATCAGTTGAGTTGGCAACAAACTCCAATTTAATGTCTGAATATATAATAAGTCTAGAAACGTAATCCACTTTTTTTATTTATCAATATGCAATAATTTACTCTATAGTAGGGCATGTTCGACTGTTTTGGCAACATGAATACGATTGTCCATTTCATAACTGGTCTAAATTGTTATTGATAAATTAATAACAACGTAATAAATATGATTATAGGTAATGCAACCGGTATTGGCTGCGGCGGCTGATAGAGAATTTGGCATTATTTTATAAGGCACCTCTTAATGTTATTTCGTCACTTCGCTAATAAATCGCTCTCAATTTGCTTCGAGAAATGTAATCGGTTAGAAAAATTACCCGCACTAAAGAGATAGTGATAGTACATTTTGTCACACATTTTATGTTAGAGGACATTGTTCGTGTTTTGGGAGCCCGAGATTGGTTCGTAACGGGCTCCATCCATCGTTGAGACCAAGCCAACCTCCACTGCTCGCGGTGCACCCTCCTGAACAAGTGACGAGGCTATGGCGAGCGGTCCATTTGGTTGGAGGTTGCTGGGCTGTGTACCACTTAGTTAAATCCCAACAATATTTACATGGCAATTGGGTATTTTGTCCGACTGGCTAGCTACCACCCTGCTTTTAAAATCAACCGCGAAATCTTCATACGTGTTTCGGTCGCAATGTCAAAAAACCTATAACAATACGGTCGCCCGCTTTCTTTTGGGCCGATAACATTTCGGTGATGCCTTTGGAGTTACTGACCCATGTCATTTATGTTTAGTATTTCTTGTAACTCTGACACTTAAACCGTTGTTTTGAATAGATTTTGAAGAATAGCTAAATATTTGGGAAAAATTGCAACTATTTATAGATTATGCAGAATACCTAAACAAGTATCACCTTTCCATTTTGAGATATTATCATATTAAAAATAAATGTAAGTAGAATATTAGAGCAAGTTTTCCCCTACCTTAATTCGAATACCAAACCCAATTTTGAGTTAGCGATACAGAATAGAGATGGAAAAACTTATTGTTAGTAATACAGTAAATAGAGAACGGAATACAGAACAGAATAACGGAAATACAGAAAATTATTATGGATTTTAATTACGTGGACTCAAAAACTATTCACAGAAAATGTTCATAGTTATAGAATTGTTTTAGGATGAAAAAAATTTTAAACATTTGATCTTTTTATCTGACGACATAATGGATTTCAAGGTTACCTAAATTAACTTTATTTAATCAAATTTAAAGACTTAAAATCGCAGCTTAATTATATTAATGTTTATATAGACTTAAGAGAAATTAATATAATTCGACATGTTAAACCATCCACACACAAGAACCGAATTCAAATCCTCTTAGCACCACTTTCAAAATTATGCATGTATTAGAATCCTTCATGAACCTATCGTGGAGAAACCTGCCCACCAGAGAATTCTCCGTAATGGCCTCGAAGGCGTGTCGAGTCCAGCAATTCATATATTACCAGGATAACAAGATTGAAGCCTTAGCGTCTTAAGTGCGTCCGTGTTCATATCCAATTACAGTGCGAATGATTTCAATTCAAGAGTGAGTAGGCTGTTCTAAGTTAGTACTTTATACCATATAATGTAACATCGCCTCTTACCACCAGGTGAGATTGTAGTCATGCATTGACTTATAATAAATAAAGAAAAAATGTGAGAGGCCTGAATCCAATAGTTGAGTGATTACGATGGTTAAAAGTTATAGGATCTGTGTAAGTCGATACTATATTTTAAAAATATTGCATTCAGTAGTTCAGTTCGGGAAGGTTTATATTATAAAGATATCATTGAAGCTACGAGTTCCGCTCGGGCGACGACGCGCGACGCCTTTCAAGTGATCGCGGTCGCCATGCGCCAAGCCAATAGTATTAGTATGATGGATGATCAAACAACTGGTAATGAGGTTGACTCTATTAAATTATACCTCTCAGTTTTTACGTGAGGTGCGCGATGATTACGATGTACATGCCAACGCGAATGGTATAGTTGACACGAAGTTGTAGCTATTTTTTTATTACATGCAGTCTAATGTACCGGAGCTTATACTAACTTTGTGATGTCTTATAATTAATTATTATTCGGTACAATTAAAAATTTTCGTGACAAAGCTTTTGTAGCTATGAGAATTTTAAAAATTTATACTAAGGAACCTGAACTGATTGTACTTATAATTAATTAAAATAATGAAATGAATTGATATGTTACAATAATTAGTATTGTATAGTCATCATAGTTTTTTTAAAGTCCAGACATGGACGTCTGAATGTGGAACAAAATATAATTCAATTACATTCATACAAATAGATCAAACTAATGTAATAACGATAAAATAAGTTATAATATGTTTACTAATCGATATTAATAACAGAAGTCGCAACGCAATGACTATAATTTTGTTGTATGTTTCTCACACGAGCACAAATAGTAGCACTCTTATACATACATATACGTATACTCGACTCGTACATATAATGTACCAGATGCAGTATGAAGATATCGCACACGTAACGCGTGAGCTCCCAAGCGAGACGTGCTTTATTGGAGAACACCTGGTCCAATAGAATAACCGTGGTGGTAATTGAACATCAAATGATTACGTTCATAATTCATACGATTAAGGTAACTTTACTTAAGTTATGTTTACTTACAGTACTGTATGATTATAGGTTGTGTAAACATACTGTTTATTTGCGCTATATACGGTTTAAAAATAATAATCTATTCATACGTATACATACAGTCCTTCACCTCATCCTTTATCATAATACTATCTATAAGCAAGTTGATTTATATGATAGAGAGAGCGACAAATTATACGCTTCCATTTGACTTCAATTTAGTTTTGGCTCGTTGCTCGATGAATCTTTCCTTGTAATTTAGAAGCTCTGAAAAATGCTCCATCACGTAAATAAACTTAATTCTTAGAAAAAGATTTAAATTTTTCTCTATGACGAAATTTAAAGGCTATAATCATATTTGTGTCACTTTAACAACAAGTGGTCTATATGCGTTAATTATTAGTGGATAGATTTCTATTTTAACTCATTTTATAAATCCTAAAACACAACAGATAATCCACATTTGGCTTAATATAAGCTACTTTTAAGGACTTTATAGCCTGCTAGTTGATGTTGATGTTACAGATTTCTCTAAATAAAACAAGTTCACATCCGGAAAAAGTTAGACGTGTGAGCGCTATTGGCTAAATTCTAGAGTTATTCCATGCTTGAAAAGTCATACGAAGCTATCGGCTATATCGTTGCCATCGGATAGCAGCTGTTAAACCATGACTGACGCTTTTGGACGAGTTAAAAACTCCCACGCAATTTGGCCAAACCTAACTTCAGCTCCAATCCATCCAATTCCCCCAATCCGCACTGATGCAGTAGTAGAATGGTGAAACCTTCTCTTACAAGAGAAAGAATCTGTACACTAAAATGGAAAAGTTATACCTACACCGAAGTCTAGTAACCTTAAAAGTGTAAAAATTCTACCCAATATAAAAGATACAGTTAAAATCCTGCAAACTCACTACCCATGTTGATTATATATTTCTGTGACACGGATAGCATAAAAATATCAGATCTCTAAACGATTATAAACATTTTATTCTTACATGATATCCAATAGAATTACCGTGATGGATGTTCAGACAGCAATCAAAGCGTCATTAGCGATGTAAGCACTTTTTACCGTTTACACTATAAAATTATCTACTTTTTCCGTGATCTCTTGTTTATGTGATATTCTAAAATTATACAGATTAAAGGCTGGATTGACAAGTATAGATTATAATAATGTTCTAGAGAAGATGGATGATCTATTAGATTTTCTATTGGCCGTCTATTTTATTTTAAACTTTTTAATAACTTAATAAATTTAAACATGTTTAAGTATAAACTGTAGTTTGTTGCAAATATAGTAAATAATATTTAGATTACAATGGAAATACATAAAAGGAATTAACAAAATCCGGTACTATATTAACATCACAGCCCTTGCTAGTTGCACCACTGGGCATGAGATTCTGAAAAAAAGTTGTTAAGGCTACATAATGCTGGCCAAGTCGGAGTTAACATAATCCACACAAATTTGATAAAGTTATATTGAATCAGAATACAGAATTATCCATGTTTCCGCACTATATTTTTTTACCGAATTGAGTCATACCTATAAATTTTAAATACAAGCGTAACCTACAGAAATCAGAAGTACAAGAACCTTACAATTTATTAAATTTAATAACAATACAATTTGAAATACTTAACTGTAATATTATTTTAAAAATCGAAAAAATACTCAATTATCACTATCAAAGGTCTGACATTATGAAATAATAAATAAGCGTAGGTACGTTTTCTATTCAACAGTCCGATATTCTCCCATTATAGAATCTATGCATACAAAATTACGACATCTCATTCCCATTCGCACAGCGTCTCTAATATTGTACCAGCATTATTATAGGCTGATAAATAAAGTAATTTATCGCCAGCATACTTCATCGTGCTCGGCACATAATGTTTGAATTCGATAAATAGGTTCTCCACACACCGACACGAACGAAGATAATTTATTAAATCGCAGTTTACATAACAAACCAGTGGGACGAGTTGACGAGCCTATTCGAAATGCATAAAAGCCCACAAAAGTTAGCAGTCGGCTTCAAAGAGCAGTAGAGGCAGCGGCACGAACGAATAAGCAATTCAAATGCTAATATATCACAAGGCGGCGGCTTACCGTCATGCCGCTCATTGGCCACGCTATTTACATTAACATACATAACTGTGTAGCCCCGCCTACCGCACGTCACGGCGCTTCCGAACGTTAATTACGAGTAATTAGCGGATCGTGACCGCGGTTGGGACGGGATCGATGCACACAAATATGCTTTAATCGCTTCATGCACCGCGCAACGCACATATTACATACTCTGTTATTAGACCGCGTGCCCCTTTCATCTCGCCGGCAAATTGAGAATTTACAAGCCACTATTATAACGTACGTGCAAATATCGACGTCTTTTTCGATCACTCGTTATCCTGTATTTACCGCTAAGCGATGCTCAATCCATGTTCCAGGAATAATTTTCTATCATGTAGATTGACTAAGACAAGCCAAATAATAATGATATTGACGAATCCGTGTGGACACACTGCACTAGATGTACTATACAATGATCATAATTTAGAATAATTCGTTGGTATTATTTGGAATATGTACTAGTTCTGCCGTGAAACAGTTGCTTCAAAGAGTAGCAAGTTATGCTAAGACGGATTTGTAGCGCTTAATGATGCCGACAATCGTTCTACTTCAGTTCTCAGGAGAACCGATATCTACCATCAGCAACGTACAGACAGGATAATCTCTCTGCTGGTTGAACAGATCTTGTATACCCGTATGTCTATGAGCGTTATGCATATATCTATGGGTCATAGAGACCACTCAATGAGATGGATACTCAGTCGCGAACTTATTAATATAGTCAAGTAGTCTAGCTATTCTCTGATCAAGATACCTGTAAGAGAATTGCCTAAAATATGCGAACCAGGAAGAATTGAATTCAGAAAACGCTTTGCAATGATAACTGCTGCCGTGTACTTGAAGTTGACCTCATAGTGTTGTTAATGTGCGATTATTTCTCCTACAAGGGCTGCCGCACGAGGCATTCAGTAACAAATCATAAGCAAACGGGCGCGAGGCTCACGAGTGCGCCAAATATGGCTCCCGGACGTCGATGGCCGATGGTTCAAAAGGATTTATGTCCGTCCCTTTTGGCGCAAATTAGCTCATGTCATGTAGGCGTGACCCAACAAATTTTCTTGTCTCTTAGAATAACGTATCACTGTGTAATTTTTAAGGGGTATAAGTCAGCATACATTTAATGACACAGGGCTTTAAATTTCTAACAAAACAAAAGAGCATCTTCTAATGGTACCTAGAACAATGCAATATCAATATATAATCCATTAACCAGATTGCCCCGTTCATCTCAAAGTCTACATCAAGAGAATTCGACCAATCATTATCAACGTGCGAGGTCTATTACCATAACGTAAACATCAATCTTCTACACTCTAATGAAATGTAATACTGTGCGTGCACGATGATATCAGCGAACTGAACCGGTACACCTGACACGCTCGCCGCCAACACACGTGACAATGCTGATGATATACGCGCCCATCCATCATACCATTACAATTATCCAATTTATTACCGCTCGACCGC
Organism: Megathymus violae; assembly: GCA_003671415.1. Lineage (NCBI taxonomy): Eukaryota > Metazoa > Arthropoda > Insecta > Lepidoptera > Hesperiidae > Megathymus > Megathymus violae. Next base: position 1,526,187 of record PDGT01000071.1, read on the forward strand.
GTCTCATTTTTGGAACAACTGTCAATGACGCAATATGCAGAACCCTGGTGAAAGGGCCCAAGACAGCACTAGTTTCTTGGCCCTTTCCAAAACCTGTTCCGTTTATCACATCGATGTATATTATCAGCACTTTCAAGCAGGTTTCACGGCAAAAAGATATGCATTAAACTATTGAACAATCGCTAAATACGTCTAGTATAAAAGTGGCGTAATCTTCCCTGCCCATCGGCTCTTAAGCTTTTTACACATCACTGTATAACCTTGTCGACTTTTTGCGCTGGCTATATGTATGTTCGAATTTTATGTAAGTAATTAAAGTAAAGTTAGATGTTTCGGTATCAAATGCTCCAGTTTCTGATGTCGTAAGCAAGTGGGCGTGCGTCGAAGGCGAGCGTAGGAGCCTGACATCGATCAGATGGTCACCCCCGCCGACCGGTCGCGTCATTTCGCAATTTCGGTAGACGTGTTAGCATATCTATATACGTTTCAAGGATATTCATAAAGTATTTGAATAGTATCATTATTGAACCGATAAACTTTACCGGCTGTACCTATGAATTCGCATGCAGCTATAAACAAACAAATGAAATACAGAATATTGTCATCATAACTTCGCTCAGTGTCATCATCTTCAATTTATCTTAACGCCCACAGGTCCGACGGCAAATTTGTAGTGTTTGAACCTTAACCTTTCTAGAGTGTTTGCAATATTTCATGTCAAGTCCCGTCGTAACTCCATCCTTGTCGACATTCATTTCATGTAGTTTCTAACAAAGAGGTGTTCTGTTGTTCCAGGTCGGTGGCGCACGAGCCCGATGAGCGCGTGCGCGGCGGCCGCCATGCGCGAAAAGCACGCGGCGCCGCGCCGCCTCGCCTCCCCGCCGTCCTCGCCCCTCGAACGACACCCCAGCCCACTCGGGTCACCGCGCGCGGACGAGCCGCTCGACCTTAGAGTCACGCACAAGCGCCCACCGCGCCTCGAAGACGAAAACTGCAATCTCATAGCGGCCTCTCCGCCGCCACACCCGACGCATCCCGCTCACCCAGCGCACCCGGCACTGCTCCAGTTCTGCCGGAGACTACCGCTGGCGTTACCAGCCTCCTTCGGTCGGTACCCGTTCCTCCCGGCTGCTGCGGCTACTCTACTAGCCCCGGGCGCACCCCGGCCACCTCCGGTTACCGCGAACCCCGGGGCAAACAGAGCGCGCGATCGCTACACCTGCTCGTACTGCGGAAAGGCGTTCCCCCGCAGTGCGAACCTGACGCGACATTTACGGACGCACACGGGCGAACAGCCCTACCGCTGCAAGTACTGTGAAAGATCCTTCTCGATATCTTCGAATCTTCAACGACACGTACGGAATATCCATAATAAGGAACGGCCGTTCCGATGTCGCCACTGTGACCGCTGTTTCGGACAGCAGACGAATCTCGACAGGCATCTAAAGAAACACGAGGCCGAGAACGGCGACGATGGCCGTCGGAGATCCCCGGAGGAGACATACTTCGAGGAGATTAGATCTTTCATGGGGCGAGTGGCGCCAGCGCGCCGCGCTGCCGCCGCCGCTGCCGCTGCCAGCGCTGCGGATCACACCTGATAGTGGACTCGATCGCAACCATATACCGTTACAAAAATCTGGTCGATATATCCAAATGACTTTCGTTTATATATTATTCCGTACTTTTTGATTTCGTGAGGTGTGACACTGTTGAATATGCGATATTCCGATACCTAAACACAGGCGGCTTGTCATGTACTTTCGCATATATGTATATCAATATGTTAAAATAACGCTAATATTCTGTATGTTCTGGCGTTGTGGAGTGATCAGGGTGTAACAATGGACGTTCAATGTATGCTAATTATCAAACTAGAAGTGATATCAAATCTCATGTACTTACTGTAAATATGAAATTGTTCAAATTAGTGTAGTTAAAAACATACCGAATTTTTTACTACCGATAGAATTACACAAACTAGAATGTACGAATATATTCTTTGTGTATAAAAGACGTAGGTTTTAAATATGTTAAGTGTTCAGAGTGTTCGCTATATTAGAGTTATGATTTGTCGATAAATAAGTATTGTATGAATGTAAGTATTTTATTTATAAGTATTATTTGTAAATTTTGCTTTCATTATATCGATGTTAAATCAATTAGTATTGTAGTCTGAGAGGAAACGCCGGTTACCAATAAACGTATGACTTGTTGCTTATTGAAGATATTATAAATATTTTTTTTTATATAAAATGTTAGAAAAGTTGTTTAAAAAATTACTTGATGGCTCTGAAGTTTATTAACTGTGATGCCTAAATTATTTAATTTCGGGACAAATTCACTGAACGACGTCTCGTTTCTACTTCAGTGGATTTCAAATGCCCTTTTTGTTAAGTTTCAAATGATTACACAGGTTACAGATATTATAATGTATTTTGAGTTTTTACATAGAAACATTTATAAAATAGTATAATATTGAAAACTTTGTATACAAATATAACGTTGTGTTTAAATTTCATGTACTAAATTAAGGTATGGAAATCTGTGATTTTATTTATTACTTGGCTACAATTGGAACCGTTCATATTTAAAATTTTAATAGTGAAGACGAAGTTTCTCAAAGAACTAAGCTAAACGTTCCTTTAAGTATAGATAGATCTCTATAATTGTTACGAGTATAGAGTTTAATAACAATATATATGTATATATCTATATATGTACTTTCTGTCCCATTGCAAAAAAGTTCAAAGTTTCATTGTGGCTTTAGAAAGTTCTTTTTCCAAATATTTAACGCAGCTATTGTTAGACAGAAAATAGGGAAAAGATGTTTAATTTATCAATTGAAGAGTCAATGTTACCTTTATACGAAAGAAACTCGTTTGCCATGCCTTTACTGTTAAATATACTCGTACCAAATTAGCTTTTGAACGTGTAAGAGATACTATTTAACTTATCACTAGGATGTGTAAGAAATAGAGATTATTACGTTTGTCGTTTTGTACTTTTGATACCTATTAGTCGTTCAAAGGTCACCGATTACCTTGTCAAAATGGAATAAATAATATTAAATCGATTTCGTGATTTTATTTGACGTATCCTACAAAACAGTTATACAAAGCATATATATCTAGACATAGAAAACACTTTAAACACAAAAGCCGTAATAACAACGCATGTAAAGTTTAGGTGTCTACATATTTATACTAAACATTTTTTTAATGTGGAGGATATTCTCAAAAGATCCCTGGCCGGTTCATTCGACTTCCTTGACATGATTCCAGTGTAACTAAAAACGCTTCAGGATAAACGTACTGATGAGTATATAAAATCTATTTCATGCTTAAAACTCCTCCCATTGATACTCCTTGATATGTTACTTGATAAAATACTCACTTACTTAAGCTATTTACAAACAAAACCTTCCATATTAAAGTTTAATTAACCACCAAACATTAAATCAATACATCAATAGATTTGACTCTACCATTCCTTTTCTTTTATAAATTAAAAATTATGAACTAAATATTAAAGGCTTTAAATTAACAACCTTGTTTCAAATTTTAAAATGTGTGTACATTTATAAATAAAAATGTAACTCTGTGTGTGTAATGTAACGCTGGACTCAATCCAGCATAAATTTAACAAAAAATTTTGAAATTCATGCCATATCGAATGGCTTATTTCAAATCTGATTTTTAAATTGTTTTCTACTTTGCATCAAAAAATATCATGATTTTTCATGAGATACCTAATTTCAATTATTGCCGCATATATAGTATGACATTGTATAAAATGATTACAAATTATTTTAATCCCAAAGGCATAAGTAATCGAAGCAGTCATGAAACTTAATTTTTATACCTACACACTAATGCTGATACAGAAAATCAATAAACGGACGGAAAAAGGCATTTTCAGTTTAGTTTATAGAACTTTCGAAAATAACATTGATAAATAATAAGAAACTTGTTTGGATTGATTTATTTGAAGTTACGATTATACACATAATTTTTTAAAACTTTTATATACACTATTTTTAAAGAAGAACAATAGAGAAGATTTTGTTTGTTTGTTTTTTCTGCACAGTTAATAACATTTCTTATATATTTTCGATTGTATCACCTAACTTTTTAAACACACGTATTTAAAAAAATAGCAAAAACCTATTTATTTTATCACCATTAAACCAAAACCTCTTTATTCCTTACACCAATAAGTTAATCTTTCTAATAGTACCTACTTTATTTCTAAGATCCGATACCACGATGCCTAGAGGCACCCTAGAGAACGTGCCCTAGCTTTACAATATGATTATAGTTTATTATCGTTAATTTGTAACCAATGAAACAGTTTAGAACACTGAACGCCATATTGGAAAGTTATCTAAATGCCTCTATAAAATAAATAGTTCGTCTCTCGAGTTGATTTCCATTTGTCCTCATAATCTTTATGTAATTACTTAATAAAAAGACACCGTTCTACTTATCCTTACTACTCTTATATAATCAGATAATAATATTTATCTTGTGAAATATGTATGTACAGAAGTACAATACGACTACGTACCAAGTTATTTCGACTCAGTTACATGCGGTAATCTTAGGGTCATAGCACCCATATCATCTCGGAACGGGATCGTCACCGTATCAACTCGAGTCGTCCAGTATTCTTTGTATGAAACTCCTTACTGCAACGCACACTGAACGGAATTGTATCGTAATCGCCTTACCTCGGGACAACTCACGAACCGCAGTGCGGCTCAAGTTGATACGGTGACGATCCCTTTTCGAGTTGATATGTGTGCTATGAACCTTAGTCGACCGTTTTTGAATCGTAATTGACCTCTACTTCATCACAATACGTACATTTGTTTATTTACATAGAAATAGCAAGCAATGTTGAAGTCCATCTGATGTTGAGTAATTACTGCAGCCAAGCCAAATAGAATTTATTTCTGCTTAGGCTCATTAACAATTAATTATACCGCTCTTTTTGAGAACTGTTAGACGCCTCACAGAGCATTGTAGGTCACGATATTTTTTTACAGAAACTGAAATTTGCTTGAAACTTCTAAGAAACATTCTAAATATCTCTCTCTTCTATTACACTCTTGCTTCAATTACTGTACATACAATTAAATTTTGTTAAGCAATCGGTTCAAAAAAGAGCTTTTACAGTTAAGGCTGAACACAACACGGCTTAATTTCTTTATTTGCCACATAAGTTAACTAAAATATGAATCCTTGACACATATGTTTTTAACACCTTCTAAATCTCATTTTATTTTCAATCCTTGATAATTTTATTACAATGAAAACTTACCATCAGTTGACCCGTAATGTTAAAATGAAATGTTTTCCTAATTAGATACCTTGCAAATATCAAAACCAGTCACACGCACATTCCCTATCAAAGTAAGTATTGTGAATACAGATTTGACGGAATCAGAGCTTAAAACTTGGTGCCATCAAGACACTGATAGTTGGTGCCAAAAAGTACTTAAAATATATATTATTATAGACAAATGAGCAGATGGACCACTTGAAGGTAAATGATCACCACCGGCTATGGATATCCGTAATACCAAAAGTATTTGTCGTATTTATTTCTCAAAATTTTTAGACCTTTCTGGGTATCCATTTTGTACTGACATTGTCGATCGTTGTTGACCGAGTAAAGCAATTGCGGATCCGTTGGTAGTTGGCGACTGTGGCAAAATGTCTTAAATGCTTCCGTACTTCAGAGAACACTTAAACCATCGATACCGGTCATAATCATTATATAGCACTCGTGTAACTATGTGTAATGTTAGTATCCAAATTCTATGGGCGGTATAAGAAATTCAGACACTTGCGTTAACCATCGATACGCACTGGACCAGCGTAGGAAGCTCCCCAATCGCTCACCGCTCAACGGACCGCTCGCTAATGCATATTAATGATAAATTAAAATTTGTACACCTAAGATGCTGTACGAACAACCGCTGTCGTACATACCTTGCACCGCGACTAGAAATGGCAAGCCAGGGTGGGGCAGTTGCACAACGATGACACGCCGCGGGCGCTTGTTAGCGGCGCGTGCGAGCCACCGTTGCGTAGCATTACATTATTTATTGCTTATTGGAAAACGCACCAACGCGTTTCATGTTATAACTTTGTGGTCGATCCCGATCGTTTTTCACGTGGACTTTTGGTCTTTTGTCAATCAGACGTGATGTAAAGGATAGATCCGTCAAACCAGTTGTGAAGGTACCTAATTATGTTTTTCAAATGCTTTCGATAATCAATTCGCGGAGCAAAGCGTATTGTCGCCCGGTCACATATTTTAGCAATAAGAACGCGAACAAATGTGAAAGTTGCTCTCGACATTTTGTAAAATATCGCATCACATCAGCAGTTGGTGCGGTAATTACATTCACCATCATAGGTGAATTTTGATTATTAAAAACATGAATCCAAGAGCAACATATCGAGATATAAATAACGAAATCACCCAAATTGTGGTTAGTTGCGTTATTTTGGACGTACGCTTGCGGTGACATGAGAACATGGATATAAAAAAAATTGAAGTGGAAAATTACATAAATGTTTTGGACGCTTTTGTAATGAATGCAATGCACAATATTTATATCGACAGACATTTTACCGTTCACTTGATATTAATTTTTCGCTATTTTCTCACGATTGGCAATTTACTTACATTTTAAACAATTACACAAGTTACTATTATTGTGTTCTTCCTATTTAACGTCATTGTGTATGCAGGCTGTTTAAATAATTACGGTGGTTTTATTTTTTATATAAAAATTTTACATACGAGAAAATATATTCAGTTTGAGAACCGCCCTTGTTCATAAGAATTGTATACAACACGAATTATTTTTAAAATCTATGCATTATTATTAAACAACAAGTACTTGTGATTTCTATAATTGAAAATATTACACTATATTAATTTATTTGTTTTGTATTTTAATAATTCAATGGATACGATGTTCCTTCAACTCCATTACTTCCTTCTCGGTCGGAAACGCGTCAGTGCCACCCTATAGTGTTATAAAACTCGAAATGTAATATTATTCGTTATTATATAAAAAGCAAAAGCATCCACTTAGTTTTTCTAGTAGCACTATGTCTACGGCGCAACAGGTTACCGATCCATCACCAGTGCTCACCGAAGTGGCTAATTAACGTAGAGCAAGGTTGCCTGATGAAACAGCACCCACTTCGGCTCACAAAAACAAAATCATTGCGCAAGCCGATGTCGCAAAGAAACGCTTCGAAAATCATTCATTTCTGTGTCCTTCAATTAATACCCTTTTTGTTTTGAAACGTTATTAAATTCCAGCATGGCACGTCTTCCGCCTAAATGATACGGTCGATTCAGTAGAAAATTTAACAAATTGCTTTCTTGGCTATTTATTTTTTCTCAACCAGATTACGACAGTTATAAAAATGTGCCAAAAAAGGCATTAAAAAGACGGCACCGATGGCGATTCGACTAAAAATGAAAAGTTGATTGAATATATCCGCAATACCGGCATTTCATACTGAGGCACTTACGTAGCGCCGAATAAGGTCCTACTTGCCCTGCTTTGGTCAGGACCTCATGCCTGGCGGAGATATTTTGATGAGGACGAGATAAATTAATTATAGAGTGGCACAGAACGCTAATAAACTGGCAAACCCGCTTATCGATATGGACTAGATATAGAGGCTACTGTCAGTATTATCCCGCGTTAGTTATGGACATTCCTCTTTCTGAAATAAATGAATACTCGTTATTGTATACGCAAAAAGCACTACAGAAACAAAAAGTATATATGTTGAAGTCCAATTGTATTATTAAAAATATCATGAAATTGCCAATTTTTGTTTAAAAATACCTTTAGATCATTAACGTTAAACGTTTTTTAATCATAAGGATCTCAGGAAATAAGGAGCTCCACCTTCTTCAATCCAAGTCTGATGATCAATGGACGATGCAAACAGTCTTTCATTTGGGTCTTGCGTGTCACTACACACGATACACACAGTAATTTTTTACCTTTCTAAATAACTAATATCCTGCTTGTAAGATTAACCGTGCAATGTGTTTTCTGCGTTTCGGTAGCAGTTTCGCAGGACCAATAGGTAATAAGCGGGTCACTCGCTTTCATCTTATCTGGCAACACGTCAGTGGTGCCTTTGGTGTTACGGACATGAATTTTTACCATGTATTAGGCCACCTGTTCCCGGTTTATTGATGATAAACATGAACTAAACTATAAGTTTCCATTGAAATTAACTGTAACTTATTATTTACATAAATCCTAAAAAATCACATTATTCATGGTAAATCTACACGATTCCGCTTAACATAGACCTCTCCGTAGATGACAACTTTAACGATGTGAATTCGTATGGGGTGTTGATTATCCGATCAACTTTTTAAACATCCTATAACATGAAGCTATTACCAAAATCTTATACATAAAAATATAAATACATAACTGATGAATAATGACTTATCGCATATTTTATATATATATATATATATATATATATATGTTATGTATAGTACAGAGTTTCATTTCTTCCCAAAAAAACCTCTTATAATTGTTTACGTCCGTAATTTCGATACATAAACTAAAAAAAATTCACTCTCATTAAGGGCTAGCGATATATGTACAATATGCAAGCCCTAAGAACACTTAATAACATTGTAATACAGATAAAGCCTCGAACGAATACCATAACAAAAAACACAGTGGCTTTCGCTGTTCATCTGTTCATCGATTCCATAAACAATATCTACCGCACAGTTTTCGTAATTAATTATTTAGACAACAATAAGGTACTTAGAATCTAATAGCAACCAATGTGCATTGTAATAAGAAAATAAAACAGTTCGCAGCCCGCAGTCGAGTCGTCGTGATTGCTGACATTGAAATACTTTTATCAAATTCCATCAGCACTCCGAACTTATCATCGTTAAGTCATTTCAGTGCGGTTACCACAAATCGTGAACCTTACGATAAAGTAGCACAGTATCGATAATAAGTACACCGGGATCAGTAATTATATGGTTAACGTGACGATAACGTCGCCACTATTGTGCATAATGTCGTCCAGTATTACAAAATTACAGTGGCTGGTGCCTGCCGCCGATACCGTCGACCGGTTCACTGTAGGGTTCCTTAACCTCGTATTTAAAACGGCACTAAAGTGATTTTTTGAGTTGATATTTGATATCTTTAAATTTCAATGCACGATTATTCATTGTTTCAATGCAATGTACATCAGTCAATGGCGTTCCTAGATGGTTACTTCACTTGATTCAATTCATCTGGATTTGCTGTTGTCTTCTTAATACACGGAGTTTATTAGTCGCATAGTATGCTAGGTTTCGCTAACTTGCAACGACACGTGTATCAATCCCGAAATCTATAATGTGTTTAAGTACGCTACTTATTTTCTGATCATAGCCAATATCAGCAACACCTACGAAGGTGGCGAAATCACCATCAGAACTGCTAATACTGTTTCAAGCACCCTGTTTTAAATACAAGTGACTCAGATTTGAGGACACTTACTGTTCAGGCGGCCTATTTAAATCCTCTAGTGTAACAATATTTGTATGAATAACATTTACTTGACCAACTTCAAAAAAGTTATTTTATAAACATCTTACACGTGTGTTACAGTGACCTCGTAACAGTGTAACTAAATATGTGTTTGCTGCTTATTAAATAATAAATTTTAAGACATAAATTTTCATGAATAATAAGGCACCTGTGAACAACTTCAATAAGTACTTTAGATCTATTTGAAGTTGATTATATAAACTACATCCAATGCCCATTTCCTACTTGTTAAAGAATTCAACTAAAACTTGTCGTATTTAAAAATGTTTGTAAATGTTAAATGAAGCCCGCTCCGCAGTTATCAAACAACAAAACCCGCAGCGAAATCCAGATGTCCTGACAGGTCGAGTCGTCACCCGTCACATTATAAATTCAGCGCGCTCGAACACAGTATCTTCCAATTAGATCCGTATATCACGGACGGTAATATTTTTATGTAATTAATTTTTTATTTTATATATTGATTTACTGTTTCCGTCTTGGCTTACAAAGGTGTACGGATGACATTAAGGGTAACATCAATAGTTTTAAGTAAAAATATATGAATTGTAATAAAAGTAAAAATCAATTTAAATTTCCTATGTTGTGAGTGGGTATATACTAAGGACCCAAAAAAAATCAACACCCATCATAGTGTATGCATTTAATCGATAGAAAACATTGTCTCGTGTATACCGGCAGAGAAAGTAAACTGGTAAGTAGATGGAGGGGGTAGTTATCAAGAGGGTAGTCTTATGATGAACAGATTCAGTCTTATGATGGATAAGATACGGATCGGACTTGTGGCACATACATAGTTTGTGTAGTATTGAGCGGATAGCACACCCATCATTACTTTGTATAGATGCCACTCAAATTTGCAATGGAACTTAGAAGTTTGATTGATTGCCCATTTCCCTCGACTCCTCGCTGTAATTTTTATAATTTTCAGTAACAAAAAAAATGTATTAATTCCCAAGTTCATTTATGTGTACTTAATCCGTGTGGTAATTTTATTCCTTGTGAAATACGAATAGAACATCCGAGGATCAAGATTACATTTACATAAATTTAAGGTACATTATTATTTATTTACATTTACTCAATTGCCATTTAAAAGTCATATTTTACTTTTACAAAATCAAAGTTAAATAACCTTTAAAACCTTAAAATCTTTAAGGTTTATTTGACAAGAGCACGGTAGAACACACCCGATGTAAATCAGCGACTAATTCCGGACCAGTTATTCGTAATAAGCTCGATCGCACTCGATTTACTCGCATATTTCGCTGTGATATGATTTAAGAAAGCTCAAGGTGTGATGCAAGAGCGAAATAGCAGAGATTTTGAAATATACTTAATTAATTTGAGGCTGTTCTTTGCACCGTAGAAGGCACTTATACATTATGGAAATACAGGTACGACGGCATCCACAGGAATCAACAAAAACTAAAAATAAGTCACAAAGTTGCAAAACAAGAACAGATTCCGAAATAATGAGCACTCACGGAGGATACGAATATTTAAAATCGTTGGCCGAACGCACGGGAATAGCCACATACACTAATTAATTAGTGAACAACGAACAACAACGCATCAAAATATGTTCAGTGCAGTGTGGCCCCGTCTCCTGACACGATAACAGAGAGAGAACAAATGTTAAAATACTAAGAAACATTATTGTCGTGTTTTTTTTTGTTAACGATGTCTCTGAATTACGATAAAGTTTGATTTTCACACGATTAATAATTTTGAAGTAATTTGAGGAAAAAAAAAGAAAAACAATCAATATTTTTTCGTAATTGGCTACACAGAGTAGCCAATTTACTGAAAAGTTATTCAAGAACCCAAAAAAATGCGTTCTCACACATACGTACGTATATACTCGCATATTATTTTAATGTTGCAGCTGAAAATGGTTTACTGCACCATAAAAGCTATATTTTGATGCATTGAAAAGCATTCTTACTTTTTGATTACTGATTTATATAACAAAAATAAATATCTTTAAATCCTATTAAAAGTAGAGCATCCTTAATATACCATAAATGTGAACTTGTCACCTGCAATAAAAACTTTAGGCACACTGCTAACATAATTGATCAAAAAGTCATTAATTTGCAAAGCCAATGCTTAAAAGCTAAATAATGACGCGATTCAATGGCTTTGCGGTCTATTTGACGAGTTTAAGTTAAAGACATGACTAGAAGCGGTTGTTTCTATGATAATCGTCTGATGAGAAGACCAGGTTATGTAGAGCTTTATCCGTACCAGTTATATTACAGAAATTAAATGAGGCCGTTGTAACTGATACGTATCTAGTTAAATCAGCTGGTTCAGTCCATTGGCAGTGGTTTCACTCTCTATGCTATCCCGCTAGATGATTTTCTACGCTGATACAGTTTTTCATTTGGACATCGCGACATGGCGGAGCGGCTAGTTTCACTGATTGTATCCACAGAGTTAGAAACGGTTATAATTGTCACTGATTTCGTAACAGCATGGTTTATGAATGTTTGGAACAGGCGGATATAGTACATGAATTGTTGCGATAACCAAACAAATCGGTTAAAGAATACTTTATAACCGAAAATATATTGTAAACTTGATGAACCAATGTAAATTTATTCTCACTAGGCACTTCTGTAATGAAAATCAGAAATAATAACTACCAGAATTGTCAGTATACATCGCTTCGGAAATAATTTACTTCTGTATGTCACTTTAAACATTATGTCCTTATGTAAAGACCTTCAGTAGTCTTGTTTAAGTTTAAAAAACATCGCGGCGTTCCTACAGTTCAGATTGGTAATTTAACTTTCTCGGGCCTTCGAGCTAACTGAAGCAATTCTTGGTGCAAATAAACATTTTAAATATAAAAATGAATTGAGAACAAATACGTACAAATACCTTTTTATGAATAATAAATACATTGTTAAATTCCATAACAAAAGACATCTGTACCACCAAAGGTATCACGAAACTCGTTAACAATATATCGAGTTAGTTTTAAAAAGGAGAACATTAAGTAAACATACTGGGAGGGGCACGGGTACCATTGAAATTAAATTGGGTTGCACAACGCGCTATTATCACAACCAAAATGAACTTGGCTGTATTGGCTTAAACTCAAGGATGCATGGGCCTTGCTTACAATCACATCGTAAAGAAACGTCATATATGAAGGTTCCTACAAGACATTTCTAGGCTCTCCTTGCAGACAACACTTACAGCGGACAATCACTGTTCAATACATTTTCAGGCAATATCAAACATAAAAATTCTTCCGAAATACGTATCCTATGATATTTAAATTCGTAATATTTTTTCACTCCTTTGTTGTAGTTCCACACCATAAAGTCCACTGTCCAAGACCATTGAATGCTACAAGATGCAATAGTCAAATGATCCTGTTACAACCGATCGTACGGATAAGCAATTAGAACGCTCACATGCCTGACATTGCAGTGTTCGCCGACCACACTCACTCGGAAATCGCTACGAGTACGCATGCTATCTTGCATAAAATCTATTCCCATAAACAGTACTGGTACACCCAAATGCAATATTTGAACTTTTGCTACTAAAATTGATATTTTGACACCGAGCGCGTCAATGCGAATTATTAGGATATTTTGCTTGCAATGTTGATGTATTTTTGTTTTTGAGGTTTTCTTTAAAAACTACTTGAAATTGAAATGTTTAGAATGCAAAGACAGCCTTTTTATATCTTTAATCTTCACTATTCCTCACCTTAGATGTATCGTGTGGACAGTTCTGTCATGGTCGTTATGTAAGGAATTTAGATCAGATGTCATTAATGTTTTTTATGTCTTCATATATTTTCCTATTGGACATTCATGCGAATTCAGAATTTAGACTACCTGCCAATATATATATATCGATTCGACACAAAGAACAGAATCTTTCACCATGTTTAATAACTTGAAACCTGTTATGTACATTTTATAAAAATCTACGTTTTGGCGAGATGATCCAACCTTTTTTTTTTTTTTAACGCTGGGAAATGCATTTACGCATCCCGCCGCGGTGAGGCGGCGGGTATGTGGGACTCGCTGGTACGTCCGCTACGTGCCAGAATACCCACTAAAACCCAGCGGGGCCCTCATCGTCTTCATGGGGCGCCACGGGATCGCTCGCGCATACCACCGTGACGCCCCGACGGTTGGTCCGCCTAAGCGGGCCGCCTTCGCCTTCGCTCTCGGGCACCGTGAGCGCTCTACTGCCCCCGCATGTTCCTGTCCGCTGCGCCCTCCGCTCAACAGAGGGACACCCGGAGGAACCTACTCCGTGGGCCGCTCTTAGTCTAGTCCTTCACCCTGCGACTTCCGGTATGAGTAACTCTGCCGTATAGCCTCAGGGATCACTAGGACACGCAAGCCCCCCCACCACGACAAGGTGGCGGCCCTCGGGGGGGGGAGATGATCCAACCCTACTCTAACCTTTCTTTCTACCGTTCGTTCTAATACGTACACGTAACGATCTCATAAGGAAGAAACAACAAAAATCAATATTTGTATTGATAACATTTCTCAACAATAATTGCAATGAGAAGAAAGACTTGCCCACACGCTGTAATGAGCCCGACGTGTTACTTCTGACCGAGTTGTGGTTACAAAAGAAGCGATCTGTGCAACCGCACCGATTGGTTTCTATGTTACAATTGTACCGACCACGGGAAAGTAATTCCACACGAAAGAGACAGTGCAATCGATATGTTAATCAACTGCTAATATTTTACAAGAAACATGCTGCATTATAACCACATTTAACATTATTTATTTATTTATTTGTTTATGATACACAAAACAGAATACAATCAGAACAAACTAACAAAATAATATGATAAAATTAAGAGCTGGATTATATTCCTTAGGTACGCGTACACTTCTTGACCAAGAAATTTTCAAAGCAACAGCAAAAGTATAATATCAGTATGAAATTTAATATTTCAATATACTCATTTAGGGGTATAAGGGTTTGTATTAATTCGCGACTCTAAAGAAACACTCCTTTGAGTAACCTGCTAATCGATAAACAAAATAATGGCGTTCGTTTGCGACTGAATCACCCAAGCTTACCACCCTTCATGTAACATTCTTTACTTAACTACCAACCATGTTCTAAAATCAAGCTAGAAATACGTCTAATCGTTCCAATTGTATTGATAGAGAGCCAGTTAACACAGTAATTACCTGCGTTGTCCTCGATCTGCAACGCATCGTTAACCAGCTTTACGTTCACAGTTGCTTCACCACAAATTATAATTAAAAGTCGCATATGGTCCAAATTTACTTTGTTTTGCTATCACCTTAACGCCATTTGTCTTTCGTTGTCCTTACAACATTGCCACAAATACAATTCGATATTAGTTTTATATGACACAGATCAAACGTTCTTTCATGGCAGTTCATGAAGCACGTAAGTTCATGAAAGTTTGAGTTCATGAAAAAATATTCAACATATGAGAACTATTTATTTTACATGTTTTCAATATAACCCCTTATGCTCTATACAAAGTTCCGTAACGTTATTTTTTTAAACGGGTTACTGAATTCCGTTTTCAAATATATATATTTTTTTAAACATATGATACAGGTGAGTTCCATTTTTAAATTTCGAGCATCTCAAAACTAATTGAGTGACCTACGTTATATGTTGTGTCGCGTTGCCAGATCGCAAAAATATATTATACATAGCAAGACTATAATTGATATCCATTACTCAGACCAAGTGCCTGATGCCTGAAGCGCGAAAACATTATTATAATTACACTATACAAACTAAGATACTTTTATAATTTTATTAGTAAACTTATATTGAATACTTAATGTTTTACTAGCCACTCAGACTTTATAGGTTCGTTGTGATTACTTAAATTATATCTGTGTCTGTGTGTGTTCATTTTGATGATAAAAATGGTGTTAAGGGAAATTGTTTTATCAATAGCTAACAAAATAGCAGACGAGCTAACTTATATATGTATCTGTAATATCAAAGGGGACACTTTCACAGTCACATTTGGCCTATTTGGCCCTCCAACTTTGCAATAGAAATATGTTAAGAGAAAAAAGAGGCTAACTAAACAGATAAGATAACACCCTACCACTAGGTACTTGTGTCGTCGGGATTAAACTATGTGATACTGGATTCAACGACGTACAGCAAAAGGAACAAGGCGCCATTGTCTGATCTATTGTAGAGCAAGGTTCACCGCGAACACAGTAAAATAGCTTGGACTACTTGTGAACATACTCTACATTCAATATCTATCGTATACTTATTTGGTTAATTTTGAAAATTCTTAATCTACTTACGAGCATACCATTCTTTAAAAGTCCACAATAAACGATTCACATTTGGGTCTAACCCATATTAAGTCTTAACCTAATGAGATGAGTCACATGTTTAAAATTTAAAACTTTTTTCTAATAGCAACGCATCCGTGATTACGCTTAAAATATCTAAGTTTCGATTCAGAACAATTAAAAGTATCCATCAGTGTAAGGGTACACCTACCCTCACTAGCCGCAATAGCATGTATGCTTACAAATTTTTTTAACATTAAGAACTGTTACGAATTTCGCTTGATACAAGTTAACCAAATCCAATACTATATAAGAAAGTAATTCAGAATACATTCAGCGCCATCTGTGATAGATAATAGTGAAAGTGACAACAATTTATACATTAACTCAAAGTACGCTAGCTTTCAACGTGACGACACTCCAAATGGTGTCTTTAACTGATCCAAATACATCACTAAACTCGGTGGTGAGGTGATAATATGTCATACAGATGTTTAATTCATTCGACGACTGTTTCTGATGTCGTAAGCTGGACTCGCTCTGTCGTTTTTGCTCACTTCACTCGACATTATACAGAACTAATAAATGTATTATGAATGTATGAAACTCATTCTGTAACTGGAACGGCTTAAATAATATACTCGTGTTTAATTTTCTATCGGCAAAAAATATTGATGTATCTATAATACCAGTTTTGAAATATGTCTACATGACAGATGCTAGGCATTGCTAGTCACTTTCTTAGTTCGGATAATATGCTATGAATGTTGTGAAATTTCTTTATCCATCCATACGAAACTTTGAAGATCGATTAGTTTATGAACAATGAGCATCTTTCTGAGGCTTAAAATGATACGGCATGTCTTTAAGCGTGCAAAGATAAAGATTTAAACGTACTTCTATAGAGCGGAAGCACTCCAGAAAATTGACCAACAGGTACTAATGAAAATGCGATAAAGCATACAACTTCGTGGTAAGAATACCGACCCACGAGGTTGCAGCCAGCACCACTAAAAAAGCTGGCGTTCCTTTTCCGTCCGCAGAAAAGCAATACTTACTATAGACGAGCTGAAATAGAACTCCAGTTCAATATCCAGTTTATTCATAGATTGTAATATCTATGTATAAAGGCTCTATATGTATTTATAGCCTTTACTTTGCAGTGTAGAAAATAGGTCATATAGCCCGTTTGTTTCGTATGTTCCCTAAGTACACACAATTGAATATAATAATTGTTTGTGAGTCGCATATAATAAAATTAATCGCAATAAATAATTTGGAATCTCAATAAGCCCTCTCGAGCCGAGAAACCTCAAAAAATCGGCTATACAGCTCTCCGTTTTGTGCATGGACTTTGTATTGGATAATTATTGCTTTTTACCTATAACTTTTATAACGGGCTTGCAACGAGTTTCTTTTTGCTAAATGCTTAGATTAGAACATGAACGTTAAAACATTTAAAAAACAGCTATTTCGACCATCTCACACCAAAATTTAGTTAGTGTACTTTACAAGGTTTTTATTACTTACTAACAAACGCCTTCGCTTCGCTTCGGAAATACTAGCTTACGCTTAAAAATAGCATCTGCATATTTCTGGGTTTTTCTCGTTCTGTAAATTAGAAATACATATATCAATTCATAACTTTTTTTATGGACGGATTGAACTGAAATGAACTTTAAATATTAAGTGACGCTTATTGCTATATATTAGTGAAAATCGTAATGAATTAGGCTAAGACGAACAAACAAACAAAAATTCTAACATCTATTGTTTTGAGTTTTATTGCGTTAGTAAAGGCCCCTAATAGTAGTTTTTCTCATATATCCTTAATGTACAGAAAACGATCAGTTAGAATTTTATTATACATATCATATATACATATAGTCTAGTGGGCCGACTTCCTTCGGAATGAATAACTTATATTTAAATGATATATAGCCTAAGACGATGTGAAAAAGGTGCCTTTAAAATTGAACTACAATTATTGAAATAGTTAACGTGGTTCTGCAGATTACTTTCCACATATACACAACTCACAAAATTCGCACTCTCTCTTTATAATTTTAGGATAGACTCCTTTCTTGGTCGGCAAAGTGTCTGTGATTGCTTCGATGTTACGAATGTCCATGTGCGGTAACGATAACATACTCACAGGTGACCCGTTTGTCGAAAATCATTCCTAATGATGTCCATATTAGATATGGACAGAGAAGATACTTTATAAATATAACATTCTTCTTTGTTTTTTCTTGTTCAACTAACCGCACCCAAGCACGTGTAAGTTCAGCTCAGAACTTACATAATTGTATCCGACGATAAGGCATGACCTCATCACGACGGTCACGGCTACTTGCAGGTACCACCAACGGAAGCAAGTAAAGGACAAGACACGGCGAGATGTCACGCGAGCTCACGCGTCTTAATTTAAGTGTTATCGCCCACGACAATCTACTATAATTGTCCACATAAATCTCTGACGAACAGTTCGTGGGCACTTTCCTTGTACATATTCGTACTTGATTCAAGTATCTTATATGACATATCTGACAAGCTTAGAAAGCGACCAAGCTGCATTAGTTTTGAATGATTTTGAAACTGTTTTATTCTTCGACTCTTACCAACAACATTTTTTGAGCACTTCGATTTTATTTTTATGAATAGGACATCTAACAGGACTGTAGTTCTATTCGCGATTAGTTACAGACATATATGAGTAGCGATGGCTACTTAAATCTGGACGGCCTACCCGTACTACGTTTCCATTATAATACACAGTTACAGTCGAGTAATTAAAAACAATGAGCATTTGTAATTAGTGGAGTTCCACCTACGTTTCATAGCACGAGTAAGAGTACTATGATCACTTAACAGCTTAAAGAGTACATAAAACTCTAATAATCAACGACTTTTTTCTTCCAACGTCTATTTCTTTCATCGTTTACAGTCAGAACAACTATCACTTAAGCTGATAAAAAACTGTAGGCATGTTGTGAGTGGCGTAGACGAACACATATTTGTGCATCTGAACACAGTATCAATCATTCTAATGAGCTACGGCCGGTAGGCGCGGGTGGAGAGCCTTCGGCGTGAGTCCGTCAGGCCGTCACGAGATGAACGTAGTGAAGTAGTGAATGATTTATCGATGATGAAATTTTGACAACATCGGTCTATCGATAAAAAATTATGGTTGTCTGTTTATTCTTATTTAATTTGCACCAGTGAATGACTATGTAATGTTTTTTCTCATAGCAGATTCTAAAAATATTAGAATAAACGTATTTTATATTGTATTAAAAAGTATTTTCGTTTAATTTGCGAGTTTTTTATAGGGAAAAGGTGAAGAAAACGTTAAAATCGATATATTTCAATATATTTTCGTGCAATGAAATTTCAAGCATATATGTATCTAATTAAGGACAACACAATGCAAAAACTCTTAATTTTACAACAAAAATAATCAGTAGCTTACAAGAAACGAAATGAAAGCGGTCTTTTTAGAGAACTTTTAGCTTAGGTTTCTTGTATTTCAGTATCTCACAGGATTTACAATATATAGTAAGATTTCAGTTAGAGAATACCTGAATTTAATCGTGAAATTTGAAAATATGCTGATTTCAAAATTCGTAATTTGAGTTGTACTTCACATTTAACTCCTCCTTTCTAACGATACCGAAGCACTGGAACGTAAATGTAACGTTTAAATAGCTACTAAATTTGAAATATACATGATAAATTTTGGGATATAACAAAGGCAGTAAATGCAAGTCAACAAACAGTTCGGTTTCAGGTAAGCTAATGCGAAAAACGAAATTCAAAAAGACCCATAGAATAAGAAACAATGCAATAGTATTAGTGAAATCAGCCACTGTGTTAAATTCAATACTAAGTAAGAACCTGGATATCCAACGAGTTCAACCTGAACCTGAACCTGAACCATAAGCTGTTATGATTAAGGCTGCACATTAATGAATTTGTATCGTCATTTACTGTAAGCAACGTAACATCCTAAAACATTTCCTTCAAATTATAATCAAATATTACCACGTCTACTATCAATTTTCCTTCATTTTTAAAGCGCATATACATTCTACATACTTAGTAATTTATTGCAAAAACATACAACTGCAAAAGGTATTTACGTGTTACAATAAAATTTTATTTGTTTCTTCCATCCTGTGCACCAAGGAATAATATCTGAAAGCAAAGTACAAATTAACGTTACTCTAAATAACGCCCACAAAGGACGTATCATGAATACTATGCAGTGTAACAAAACATGTTTTATTCATCGCAAGCTTAATATTTATCGATGTCGATTACAGACAGACCAACAAGCCCTATTCAACACAGCAGTGATATTCAACTAACAAGTTTAGCAATGAAGGAAAG
Source organism: Megathymus violae (assembly GCA_003671415.1). NCBI lineage: Eukaryota > Metazoa > Arthropoda > Insecta > Lepidoptera > Hesperiidae > Megathymus > Megathymus violae. The sequence continues at coordinate 1,546,512 of PDGT01000071.1, forward strand.
AAAGCTGCTCGAAGCGTCCGGCGCTATTCACAAATTGGCACGAGCTCGGCACGCGTTATTTAGTCGTTCTAGAATTATGTAACTGCCAAACGGGATGAAGAAAAATGTTCTTTATATTTAATTGCATAACATTTAGTTTACCTTTGGCTTCGGTGGTCACTTAGGACTAGGATATTAAGAAGGTAACTTACAGAGATTGAATGGTGCAGTGCAATGATACCACAGAGCCATTAGTTAGAGCAAAAAGGACTGAATTCTTAAGATTGTAATCGCGGTTCATCTTTTTTTAATCTGTGGTACTGTTATGGTCATACTATAGAAAACACGTAGGAATGCACGTCTTACCTCGTCTTTTGCATGTAAATATTATCGAGGTGCAATCACATCTAATCAAAATGAATTTTTTTCTGAATCTTTGTTCTTATATATGTTCTTAAATAACGTTCAAAAAAGTAGTGAATTGCTTGAGAGTTTCAACAATAGCACTTTTTGATCCTTCGATCCCACCGTTGACAAAAATATAAAATATTAAATTAGTCTAAAACGGTTCATGTTTGGATAGGAGGTAATTTGGTTGCAAATGACTTCCCCTATATCCCCCTAACGGTATGCCAACACATTTCCAGTCACCCTATGATATATAATACTGAAAAGTAATCATTCCATTTCATCGGGCTACAGGGTCGTCTACATAATAAATAATGTTGACCCGAAAAAAAAATACTTCTGTACACAATCCGTGTACACATTTAATTGTATACACATTTCTAACAAAAGTCTGGGTACTTGTACTTGTAAGGTTCACCATTTAATTAAATGTAATCACCTCATCAGGTGACCCCTTAGGCAAAGCCGTTATGCAAACGAAACAGTAAGTGATTAGTTCTCACTGTTTAAAAGAAATGAAATACTTGACTTAGAATCGATATTTATTTGTAAAATTTATCAATTTAAGTATTGGAACCAAACCAATTACATACTTCTAACGACGATAACTTATGAAGCGATGAGTAAACAAGAGTAAGAGAAGGTGTGTTCTGACATGTTAAGTGTTACAAAGTATCGATAGAAACGTATCAATTCAGATAAATTATAAGCTATGATTATTTTATATTTACGTTCTTATATAAAAATATAACATCACATTAAATCACAAAACATGGAATCAAAATTTCTGATCATTCCATAATATTATGACTTCCTGAGAAATCGAACATTTCTATTTGTTTACCATCTGAATCACATTGTAGGCGAAAAGACTGAAGAGTTCATATTTGTTTCTCATCCAAGATAAACATTTATGAGGCAAATAAGCTATATTCTTCTTTCATGAAGCGATGCTTCATTTGTATATCGAAGTACATTCCAACTGACAGACAAGGAATCCTTTATAGGGGACTCGGATACAAGTTGCAATGCTATAAGTGTGTGAAATTTAATGACCGGGATCTCTCACGCGGCAGACAGGGTCATTGGGACCGCGCTACAGGTTCATAAAAAATGTAATAAAATAATCCAAAAGTAAACTGATCACTACAGTCATACTTTGATAGCTTTAGGGCTGCAATATTGAACACCAATTAAACTCTGTCAAAAATTAAGATGAAATTTAAATACGTAGCTATAATTGTTTATAAATATTTCATATAATATCTGGAAAAATATCGGAATCAAAGCGAAGATAAATAGAAGCGAATTATAAAGAGAGATTACGAATATTGTGAGTTTTGTGTATGCAGAGAGTAATCACCAGAACCACGGCACCTGTTAGTAAAAATATTTTAGTATTTCAAAAGGTTCATTATTTATCAATATATCATGTATGCAATTAATTGTTCAACCCGAATGAAGTCGGGATGGGGAGTTAGTTAGCAATAAATGCATACAAAACTTAACAAAATATCAAAGCATCAACCAATTACTGTATCAGTGATGACAGAATAAAGGCCGTTCCACGTGATAAATTACACCAATATGCATAAACAAAGACTGGTAGATGTAATTTACCCATAATTTTATGCGAGAACAACAATTAAAACCCGCTGCGCTGTGTAAACACATCAATAAAGCCTCAAATATGACCCTGTCTATTGTATTCAATTTGTCTGATTACATTATAATTGTTTTCAGGTAATTATGATTGAAACTTAATCACCTACTGTACGAAAGCACTTGAGGCTGGATACATCACTTGTCTGCTAACAAAACTTCTAATTATGCTTATTTTATCTCGCTTGGTAACGAGCAATGACTTCATACATTAGAATTCAATTGCAAGACACCCGTTGCTCGTTATTGAGAATTCCTCATAGGGGGTATTCCAGACGCTTCTCCAATTAAGGTACGTAGCACATCTTTCAACCTAAATTTCATAAATGTATGTGGTGGCCGAATATCTCTAATATGATTTAATAACTAGTAAACCATAATTAGGACTGAGGACCTAATTATTTAGTTACTTAATTACTTTATGTAAAAGAACTTAATTTTCCCTCGAAAGTACCAACGAAGCAATAAATGATAGCTACTGAACATATTTTTTACATAATTATGGAAGCTGTGTTAAATATTTTATTCATAATATATTATATAATAGAAAATGAAAGAAACTTTAAGACTCCAAGAAAAAATCGATGTATTTCTAAATTCGCTCTGAATTCCTTATTTGGTCATAATCTAAAGCGAGCGGCATTGGAGCGAGACTAGAAGATGCAAAATTACATATACTCGTAGTCTAACCCCAGACATATTAATAGCAGCGTCTTTGGTTTCACATAGCTACTGAAACCCAAAAAACTATGAAGGTCGCACACAAATGTAATAAGATGTCATGAGATGAGTAGGAGTATCACTGTCCCAAAACTTCTTTATTATAGCACAAGGTATCTCGAATAAACTTGTTTTACAGTATTGTACTAAAATTACATGATTATGAACTCGTCGTCTACCTTCCTCTAAATCAGATGATAACTTTTTCAGCTTCTTGGGGTATTTATTTACATTGTCTATACTAAGAGTACGAGGATGGTTCGAGAACCTGGCATTGTGACGTCAGGCCATCATGTGATCCAATAGACAATGAGACACATAGAGATGAAAACAACAAAAGCTTCTTCTAAGAGACCAGTTTTTTCGCAGCCTTCGCGAAGGACCTATTATTGTACCACTATATAATTTATTATCTGTTAATTTTATTTTTATGTTTGTAACATTTATAAATTATCTATTTAAGTGAAACTTTTTCTTATTTTTTTTTGTTATAACCTGTACATACATTAACAAATTCAGTGCCGGTTATACAATCTGATTTATTTATTGTGCCCATTTCTGACAGTGATCATCCTGGTGGCCAAACGTTTTTATTGTTTATAAAGTTATTATGATACAACTAAGGAAAGACTTAATTATAAAAAGTGTGATTGGAAAATATAGATGGAAAATATAGAAATAAAACTAAATTCACCGTGCCGTGTAGTGCGCCCACAGGTAAGTATTTGTTTGTTAGTTTGTTTATTTGTTTGCTTGCTTGCTTGCTTGCTTGCATGCATGCTTGCTTGTTTGTTTGTTTATTTATTTATTAATTAGTTGCACCAACAAAGTGTACACCGAAGTATAAGGCCAAAAACACGGCACCGTGTAAGGGTAAGATTATTGGTAAAAATGTATTACAACTTACTTTTATTACCTAAAATAAATAAATAAAAACGTCATGTAAAAGTCATAAGACATACATTTATTAGAAAACCAATAGAAAATAAAAACAATAAACTACTTCTAAAAGATATCAACAAAATGAACTTTCATAATATAAGAATGAAGTTCCAGAACTATTCCCAAAAGAAAAAGAATGACTTCCATAAAATTACTTTAAAAAAAGTGTTGTCTTCAAAACAACATAAAAGCTTTCTAAATAAAAATTAAAAAAAAATAATAATTATGAAACTAAAGAAATGAATCATAAAACAAAAATAAACTTTGAAGCGTCCTCTTCAATAGCCCGCATAAAACAAAGTAAACGTGCGAATCAAAATCCAACAACTGATTTTGTGAGTTCAATAAATCTTCTGTATGGCCACGCAAAGATCATGGCTGTCTTACTGAAGCCGATGACACCCTGGCTAAAGCCACGGCGCTGTGTGGTCGGCTCCAAATCACTCCGCGGCGCCGTGTGTTGTAATGTTATAATAAAAGATGTAGATATTTTTAAAAGATATAATGAATTTAAGACTTCCTGGCGGTTACATTAACTAAAATACAGGAGGTATAAGATTAAAAAACTAAAAAGAAGGTCACTTGTAAGTAAGAAGGTAGGCCCGTCGCTTCTCTGGCGTGCAGCGCTCGGGGACCTCGGCGATTGGAGCGTGCGTTTAGGGCGCACGAGACGACCGGAGTCCCCGGCGTTCAGCGCACGGAGACCTCGGCGACTGGAGCGTGCGTTAAGGGCGCACGAGACGCGTAGATTGTCTGGTGTTCCGCACACGGAGACCGCCTTAACCAGGCGTGCGTTAGGGCGCACGAAGCATGTAGATCCGCATGAGACTCCTTCAAGTTATCACTGTTGTGACCCACACGTGAGAGACTGTCAGCGTCGAGATCCAAGAGTTGCGACTCACACGCGAGAGAGACTGATAGAGACTGGTAGTGTAGAGATCCAAGACTTGCGACCCACACGCGAGTAACTGCTTCAAGCTACCAGTGTTGTGACCAACACGCGAGAGACTGAGAGAGACTGTTAGAGAGTCCGATGAAGAGTGTCCATGTCGTCACAGCTCCCTTTTATAAGTCGAATCTTCTGGAATAATTCTCTTATTATATTCCATTTATGAATTTAAAATTTATATTCAGCCTAATAAAGAACGTTAACAAAAAGGATAAAAATTATACAGATTAAAAATAAAAGTAATGATGACAATAATTTAGGACGTTTGTCACATATTTGACAACAATAACAAAACATTAACTTATAAAATATATAAAGAAATTACAGAATAAATGGATAAAAGATACAGGAAATTATAAAAGAAGTTAACCAAAGGAGTACTATAAGAGTTACAAACTATGCGAGTGCCAAAATACTAGATATAAAAACATGTAAGTATTGTAAATACTACATATATATATTTCCCCGACCCAAGTAATTTTTTTGGCTGTTACAAAAAAATTTTGAATTATAAATAGTGATTACCTTAACCATTCATAAATTTCTTCTATACTTCCCTATCATACATCTCTCTCAAAAATTAGGGGTTAGGGTTCACATTCAATGACGCCTACTCCAAAGGTAACACTAATACATTTGACCAAGGCTTATTTTAGGAGTTGTCATCCGCTCACGCTTAAAACCCTAAACTCGAATGCGAGATTTCTTAATAATTCTTCTTAATGCGAGATCTTTTTTATTAGTTACATAATAAAACTTATTCAGTGTAGATAAAAGCGTTGTACAAAATGGATACAAGACGCATAATCAACTATTCGTAACAATCTCCAGCGGTACCGGCCGCCTGTAAGATAATTATACAGACTTGTTAAGCAATTATTAAATTATCCATAGATCGTTATTTTAATTAGCTCGTGATTTCAAAGATTAGCTCTTGTAACCCTTCGTGAAAGTTTATACCTCCCGCTTAATAAGTATCGACTTCTGTTTTTGAATTATTGCCCTTACCCCATTATGGTGTTGCCAACTCGGGAAGCATAATCTTGGTGCGTTCAAATTTTCGAATTGTATTTGTTTATATTTACTTGTGCTGTACATGATTAACGGTTAAATTAATATTAATTAATGTTTAGTTATTATAAACTTTGGTAAAATTAGTATCGAGACCAATTATGAAATGACTGTTCTGACTACATTGAAGTGTATTTACAATTCAGCGAACCAAATATAAATAATATAATGTACCAACATTAAAGTTCTCATATTTTATATTTGCTTGTAATTCAAATTACTAGATGATATGATGTTAATACTCAGGATTATATACGAAATTCATGATAATATTAAAATATAAACGCTTACACTCACACATCCACGCTATAGGATACCCTGTGTTACGGGTGGCATAGACGTACACAAATATGACATCACAAACACCCACAACCCGAGAACAAACATTTATCTGTCACATACATTTCTGCCCCGGCTGAGGAGAATCGAACCCGGGACCCCTCGCTCGGCAAGCAGGATCCCTACCAACTGGACTACAGGATCGGGTTAATAAATATTACGAGGACGGGGAGGGGGGGTTAATAAATAAATATAAAATACTCATTTAAAGACTACCCATCATAACAATAAGTAACCTTTTAAATAAATTACTTTTCAAAATATAAGTTCAATATTACTCACGTGATTAATATTCAAACAAACAACGCGTACAAAAGTTTATGTTATCGCCCTTGTTAAAGCTTCTATAGAGTTTTGAAAGATTACACTTCTTTCGTCTCTACAAAATGTTCTGATACACTTACCGAAATGTACCAAGCACGACCGCTATGTAAATTTATAATGGATGGGTCATCATGCACTATCGCGGACCTTATTACCGTGCCCCCGCCATGCGGCAATTACGGCTCATCAATCTTCTCTTAAACGCTACAAGCAAAAGCTCTCAGATTCTCTGAACGCGAGCCCAATAAATTCCACATTACAATCAAGGAGCGCATTTCCTTCACTACTTAAGACTACAAGGCGCTCATTGATCAGTTTTGCACTCACATTGCGTCGTGTCTTCGCCTATCTTTATGTGTACAATCACCGGTGCGTCTGGTAGTGCTCATATAGCTTTTAACTACTTCATTAAACCATATTTTAACAGTATAATAATTTCGAGATAATAGTTCATAACTAGGGATCGATTAGGGACGTATCGTCGGTTTACCATGTAACAAATGTTATACATAAACAAAAGCCAAAAAAAAAGGGAGTACTCTCGTAGTCAGTAAGCGTATCAAATAAACGTAACTAAACTGTATTAAAAAAAATGATATCGAGTCATAAGAAGCGAGACCTTTTCAGTTACTAATTTTGTGGAAATTTACAGTAGGTTTTAAGTATATTCAATATTATATATTATCATGTATGTATATATAAATATGTGTGTATGTATGTATAGTTGTGTTACTATAATACAATATTAATGTACAATACATATAATTTGAATTTAAATAACTTAAATTCGTTAGCAATTTAAGAGTTTTGAAGTGCAAAATCCTCTATCCATTCTCAATACCTAACCAACATTCCACTCGTTGTGAGACCTGCTGAACAGCGGACGAAGCATTGTCAAAAGCCCCTTACACTGCAACATCTAACATAACACACACAAAACACATATCGTACACTGACTTCGGTTAAATAATTATTAATTTAACGACATAAGATTTCAGTGTTTGTAAAACCAAACCTCGTTGTCATGTTACATGTCAGAGCCCTTTCGTCAAGGATTGGCCGGGGCGCGCTCGAAAGTCGCTTAATGATGTCAAAAGGCTACATAATGTGGTGTCCTTAAACGGAGATCGCAGTTCGTTACTGTCGCCCATCCCGTGACATCTCACTACACCCAGCAAGACGGACGCTTTGAAACTAAGGGGACCTCTTTTATATTATACAACCACAAAATAAAATAGGTATATAACCCTTCGTTAAGATATGTTTTATATACTTAGTACATATTTTTAACTCCTTACTGTTCTTTTTGTTATTTACGCAAAATTTGTCTGGCGGAAATCTTTCAGTAGCGATTAGATTTCATCGAAATCCTAAGAAATCGTCGTTTTGATATACATTAATTAATATAAAATTTAATATTATAAAATATTTACGACAAGCTGAGATTATGTATATATTATATGTTAAATCGGCGATGAGCCCGTAACCATTAGTATGACATGTTTCAGGCCGTCTAAAACGAAATCTTTATAAAACTGCATCTAAAGATAACAAATGAGATCAAGCTCCGTGCTTTCCGCAGTACGAAGTCATTCATCGAACCTGTAATCGCGTTCCATCTTTCTTAACCTATAGCCTTGCAATTGATGCAATCCAGGCTATAACCGTATTGATATTATAAATATGAAGAAGTTACGCAAAACAGACAAATATAAGAACTTGACTGATTCACTGTGCTCTCACGCAACAATTACTACGAAAAAAAAAAGTTTTAGCGTTGGTATTGATTGCTATCAACCTCCGGCTTCGCTGCAGTTAAAATTATTTTTATCCGTATTTAGTAAAGGAATAGGTTGGAAATGTGTTTAGGATTCAGTGCTGCAAATACGAGTGGCATTAATATTTGTAGTAATTTTAATGCTACATTCTCTAGTTTCAATGACGACCTCAAAGTTTTGCAACAGGGGTTACAATAAAGTATTTATAATAACAATTTTAAATCACATGGTCTTACTTAGTAACAATGTTCGTCTCGCTTCTGTATAATCTCAGCACGTAATCTAACGATAGTTGGTTAACTAAACAATACAGCGGATACACTACAAATTACCTTTGATAGATGGGCATCAAAAACCGATATTGTTATAACCAGGTGTTCATGATCAAACATCACGATATTGCCATTTCTTCTATACGTAAAAAGGTTGTATGGAGCCAGCAATCAATTGATTTAGCCGCACACGCGTCGGCCTACTAACACACCTTATAATTAGACGATATCAATTCGATGCGATAGCGTGGCGGTCCTTGCGAAACTCGTCCAGCTTCTAAGGGACCATATCGATCTTTGAATCAGAATAAAATGATTTACTTATCACAAGTTTCACGGGAAATTGACCCTTATCCTAAATCAGCTTAGAAACATTGTTCTATGTACTCCAGTTAACTTTAAACCCTTTCGTAACGCTCGGAAAGATCGACGCAGATGAAGTGAAGTAGCAAATGTACATTTTACTGCTTATCTAATAAGAATCGTATGACATACACGGTAGGTTCTAATTTGTTTATTTATATATCTTAGTTTGTTACATTAAAAGGCGCTAGTGGCAATGCGCGTTAGAATCAGGATGCTGTAACAGTCCGAAGCCCGGACGCGGCTCTAATTACCACCGCCACTCAATATTGCAAAATGAACGAAGCCTATTCTCGAGTCGTACCCTTCGGCTATTACACCCGGTCTATTGTTACACAGAACGCATTTAAACCGCTCAATGGTGCCTTATAGTGACCTGGGTGTGGCTATCCATGAGCTACCGACACAGGCTAATAGTACTACAATCAACAATATCAAACTTATCTCGATTCATCGCCGAACAACCATTTATAATTATTCTGAAACACAATCCCATTAATAAATTGTTATTATGAAAGTTAAATTACCGTCCACTACGAAGACATGGTTCGCCACTCGCCTTATAATAAATTAGATCAGCGACAACTTTAGATGAATAAATTATAATCAAATCATTATGTTCGATTAATTTATTCCCAATATAAATTATCCTTGCGAAAGTTTTATCCAATAAGTGTTGGGTTACATTTTAATTTAACAACTATTGATTTATACTGACATCGATACGTTTTTCATAAATGAACTATTCTGCACTGATTTCAATAACATTACATAGTAATATTTATTTGGGAAAACTAAATAAAAGAAGGTCAATTCAGAATCCCTTAAAGGTAAGTAAATTTGAAAGCAACTTGGTAAGCTTTTGTCATCTTAAGCGCTGATAGATTAAACCCAAATTAAAACCCAGGTTCTCCGCATTAAAAATTGCATATACATTTACAGCTTCCATACATCATAATAATAGTAACAAACTTGAAAATACCTTAATCCATCTCGCAGAGTCACTCCCTCGAGCCCATAGATTATATCTGCATAAGACAAATAGAGTAGGTACTTGAAATGGGCATGAAGCTTAGAGCAGAACTCGTGCCGATCGATCGATCACGCAGATTTTGCAACCCTTTCCATTCGCTATCATCTTGAGACTCGAGAAAACATATTTACAAAGCCAGCCTCAGGACCTAATGATAACTCAATGATGCACTTCGATAAAGCGTCTTTGTTAAGCCCATCAATAAAGTAGGGTCATAGACCACACGCGGTACGTACTGAACTAAAACTTATTTCCTTGATCATTATTTGCTTAGATAGACATGATACTATTTTAAATGGAGATGTTTTTTGATAAATAATTAAAATAATCCCTAAATCTAATTAATGTTTGACCTAATGATGGCATCTTCGGCTATATTGCTGCCGTACTTTAGATTTCAACGCAAGAAGTTCACATGACTCCGCATAAAATATGTCTTAGTGAATATTTAGCTAGCTCCAAGATAACGTGTAAGAAATGCCTTGGACGTTACTGAAGTCTACATTGAAATGCTGTATGCTGCCCGTTCGTTCTTTCGTCCACTAGATACAAATACTTTAGATAAGAAAAAGGTAATGATGTACAAATGCCACTCTATTTTTAGCCGCTCTCGGAGGAATCTGTAAAGTACTAATAATAATAACTAATAAGGTGCCTAATATTAATAAGGAGCCGATTGAAAGTTTGACATATACAATATTGTTAGGCTATGTGCACTGAGCATACAGTAGCTTTCGCGAGTAGCTTGTCCAACAATTTGTTCCCTCTAAAAGCATTGTTACAGTACCGTTTCGACAATATAGGCACTGGCACAATGCTGATAGCAGCAGTGTTTAATGTTCAAATGTAGTTGCACCCGAGCAGTGGGCGGGGGTATTTATACTGAGGGCGTCGATAACCTTTATTCGACACTGCGCTAATCTTGAAGCTGTATTTCAGTCGCAAATTTCTAAGCTGAATGCCATTCCAGTGCTATGGACATTCTGTTTATTGTTTAGCCAAGCATTAAGAACTCCTGAAATTTTACCAATGTTTTGATCATGAGCGTTTATCTCAGTCTTTGGTCAAGAGCATGGAATATAAAAATGTTTGAAATGTTAGCAATTATTAGCTTATTTCAATAACCAAAATTACGGGTGGATTATTTTTTAGCAGTTTCAATACTATTGGAACCGTAGCACTGACCGGATTAGTCCACCTGGACTTATGAATCCACTTTATTTAGGACAGACATATCATTAAAAAAACAACCGACAGTCTAAGGTAGTCTTAGGAAATCAGACCGATGTAAGGTATAACACAAATCTTTATTTTTTTAATTTACATATAATCAATTCGTAGATGTGAAGGACATGCTTTAATAACATCTATATCTGATGACGACTTAATACGACGACTTCTTATTAACCAGAAAACCGGCCTCGCTTCGCTTCAAAAAAAAACTACGCTTACGCTTAGAAATAGCACCTGCATTGTATTAGAACTGTATTTTTCTTATTCTATTAATTAAAAAATTAAATATTCATTTATAACTTTTTTATTTATGGACGTACTGCAACGAAACAAACTTTAAGTGTTAAGTGATGATTACTACAATACATTAGTGAAAACCAGAACGAAATCGGTTAAGCCGTTTCTGAGATTAGCGCAAACAAACGCACAGACAAACAGTAGTATTTTGGACTGGCTGTGCCCGCGACATCGTCCGCGTGGAACTTAACAAAAAAGTTATTTAGTAGAAATAAAAGTAGCATAAGTTAACTCCTTATTACATCAGCTACCTACCAGTGAAAGTCCCGTCAAAATCGGTCCAGCCGTTTCAGACATTAGCCGGAACAGACAGACGGACAGACAAAAATTGTAAAAAATGTTATCTTAATATATATACCGTATACACATTCTTATACATGTAGTAAAAAGCGGTTATTTTAATATTACAAACAGACACTCCAATTTTATTCATTATTATAGATATCAGTGGCTTGAAACAGTTATATAAATCTTATTAAATCACTTTGGGACTATATATTTTTATCATTTTTAATGTAAAATGCCACGTAATAGCATTTTTTGTACTTTAACCCTTTAGTGGTATACTGCAAACTATGGGTATCTTCATTATTAAAGCGACCTGGAGCGTATACCGTCATTCTGCTCGAGTGTTGATTATTGGTAGTGTTGGGAGCCAACATAAGTGTTGGAAGTTCTTATACCACCCGAAGGCCTCAAACAAAAGCCTCAAAAAAAAACAGCAAAATTAATGGTATCTAATTTTGCTATAACGTATAACATGGCTTCCGAAATTCTGAATCAATCAAGAAATTGTGCTATTATCGAACCTTCTACCGATAATCACTTACGATCGACACCAGCAATCAGGCTATTAACGCTAATTATATATTTTTTTTATTTATTATCATTAATTAAACTCTCGGAACCTCACGAATTACGGCTCCCGAATCGAGAAAGGCTCGACACGGAGGGCACGCGCTCGGTCACCACCAAAAACGTAATTTATAACTACATTTACCGAACCGCCTGCTCGACGAGTTCCTCCAATATTAATATCGGCGTCAGCATCATTAAGAAATTCCTTTTATTGCGACTTTAAATAAGTCCGCCTGCCGATCGCCTTTATTAAAAGAGGCTACCTTTCTCCAAGGTTCGCAGCATCGCCCTTATTTAAAAGCGGGTTTTAATACCAATACAGCGACTTTGGCCGTGGCTGCTAACAAAAGAAATTCATATCAATTTTGTGGTAATTTTAACACGCTTTTTGTCTTATAATCACTTAATCTGCAATTTTTTGGTTAATTTATTGACGGTTTTACGGAAAGTTATCTCGTTTGAAACAATCGAAGGCCGATCAGCGAACATTGTAGCATTAACGCGAGTCAGCCGCGCCCATAATGAGGCGATGGTTTAAACAACTCGCCCCGAAGCAGATAATGTCTGCGGCTATGAATACTAACCCTTTTCTTTTACCGAATTATAAAAATATGTAATGGGAAGCTTTATCAATTAATAGGCAGCGACAGAATGCTTCAGACTAAATGCGAATTATCATGAACTCGAAATGTATGTAGAAAATTTGGATGTGAATGTGTGCAGTGTAAGTTTAAGCTACAAGCGCTCACATAGGTGATCTAGGATCAAATTATAAACATACATACATTACTCATTTTTGTAATTTTGTCTCCGCTTATATTGAGGAGAACAGTCTTGACACCAATTGTAATACAGTTATGGATTGTGATGATGATCTGTTGTCGAATAATAATCCTTCGTGTCAAAATGTAATGTTATCGTATAATTAATTATAATGCGTCTATTTTTTTCTTATCTACGTATTTTTCTATAAACCAACACAATGACAGCAAAAACATGAAGAATTAATACCAAGCCAATAAAAAATTGGACAAAATATACAGATGAGCAAATATACGAATGATCATATTTTGAAAACTGAAATGAAACATACGTCTTATCTATATTATTATTATAAAAGAGAGTGCGAATTTTGTGTGTCTATGTGTATGCGGAAGGTAAACTCCGGAATCGCGACTACTATTTGAAAAACTCTTTTACCATTTCAAAGATACAATATTCCTGATGGACATAGACTGTACATGAAATGTATATATTTATATTTAATTGTTGAACCTAAACGAAGTCGGAGTGAGTAGCTAGTAAACGTTTAATAAAGTTCCAATGTGAAAAGTAAAAAGTACTAATGAGTTCTGATACAATAACACATTGTACGTATTGTGAATGTGAATGGAGTAGGGCTGCCGGCGTCTGGTATCGGGCATCCAGACAAGACGCCTCGTTTATTTGTTTTGTTCAAAACGTCTCAACACGACACACGACGCCCCGTCGAATAAATCATTGAATGGAATTGAATCAGCGGACCTTCCGTGGATTGTTTTATTTCTTATTCATTGTGAAACAATTAATGATAAGAAAATCTAATTTCATTTAATAGTAAATCAAACGAACTTAGTTGTTACTACGTTGGATTGTTATTAAACTTCTGTAATGCGCCAATCGTCACAAAATTTAAAGTCTATTGAAATTTTTATAATATAGAAATGTCAAAAAATTTAATCTTTGTACGGATCACTAGTCAAGTCTAAAAATTATATTATTAATCGGTGTCTTGAGCCTAGAGATTTTAAAAATTTAGAAGTTACATCTCATTCATTCGTCATGAAGGTCACCAGTAGAGGTTCACTATACTTTATATCCTTTACAAGTCGTTACAATTAAAATATATAATATCCGCATTGATATACAAATTTAAATCATCAATCAGTCTTATCTACGGTTGACTTTATACTTATAATAATAATTGGTCATTGTACGGCTGATAGTCACTTATATAATGGGTCTTAGATTTCAATAGCCACTTGACACAAAATTTTATTATGATTTATTTGTAATAATCAGTAATGGTTATGTTTGATATCTTCAGTACTTATTTCACAAACTGTAACCTAAATTATCAAGGTAAACTATTAAAGGAATATCCATAACATTCTCACGTAATGTAACCACTTCCGAGATAAAACCTACCCGAAGGTCTGTCGTAGCCGCGTTTCGCGAAATTTGCCGCGCCGGCTGCTGTCACTTAACTTGAATCTTTGAATTTCAATAACGCCGTCTTAAAAAACAGACAAACAGGGAGAGATAGAGAAGTTAACAGGAACAAGCAAGTCTATTAATTGTTTACTCGCGACGTGGATATCCACGTCACATTGACACGTTGACAAAAGAAGATCATCCTCGTTTCTTAATTATCGCAAGCCCACGGACAAAGAGCGCTTCATTGGTATTACAATTGAAGTACATATATTACTTACACTGATATTCAAGACGGACGTTGTTAATATTGTCGTATGATTTAATCTCGGGAATTAATACTTAATTGGTTTAGATGTGACCGATAAAGTAACTTTATTTGTTTTATTTTTATTATTTTTTATTATAATAATTTGACGACCCCATAGCCCAGTCGGTAATGACCATGCCTGCCGAACGAAGGAGTCCCGGGTTCGATTCCCCGCCGGGGAGTATAATAGTATATATATATATAGGAGTATAATAAGGGTTTAAAAGATAATATATTAAAACATATTTTAACCTTATTGGGGCGGCTTAGAATACGCCCCCCAATCCCATGCTGGCAGAACAGGGTGTCGTAAGAGGCGACAGAAGTCAGCTTGCTTGGTGGTAGGGCTTCGCGTATGGATTATAAGTATTAAGCCATTAATATTATTACTGGTATTATTATATTTCCATAAAGCCTGCCTGGCTAGCTACCACCCTCCTGCGTGAGTCAGCCGCCAAACGACTCATCGTGTTCCGGCTGGGGGCTTGAGAGCCAGTATCTTCTTTCTAACCTTCTTCTCATTTCCTGGCCGACAACGCATCAGTGATACCTTTGGTCTTGCTGATGTCCATGGGCGACGGAGACCACATACTATCAGGTGGCTTGTCTGCTCGTTTGTCGCCTATTTACATAAAAAAAACATCTGTACATTTTTTTTTTATAAATCGATACTAAAAATAAACCTGTATATATTATATATAATTTAACATTTTTTAAGATTTTTAATAATCTAGAAGATATAAGTACTGTAATAATCTTATTTGTAGCTAAGATATCTGAAAGCTCTTTAGTAAGCCCTTTTCTACTATGTGTGTCATGACCAGGAATTAAGGTGATTAAAAAATTATGCTAAAAACATTAAAAGTTAAAAACATTTTGCTCTTAATTCATGTTGGTTGGTAGCTAGAGAGGCTGGCAAATAGATCTCCCATTATGAACGAGTGACGTTGGGATTAAACTGAGTAGTACAGTGCCCAGCGAACTGCAAATGGAGAAACCTGGTTCCTTGTCCAACTATTTAAATTTAGAATATTTCGATTATAACAAAATTTGTTTCGTATTATGTGAACATTTTAAAAACCATAGTGTAAAATCTAGCAATTTATGTTCGTCCTTAATTATGAACTTAAGACTTCTCAAGTACAAATATAAGATATCAAACATTTTACTACACACATACTATATGTTTTAGTTACATGTTATTATGTAACAGTTAGAAGTCAAATGCTGCATATTGTCTCACAATATGAAAACCCGGGATATAACTACTTACCAGTAAAATATAAATTTGTTAAGCGACATAACAAAACCTAGCGAAATGTTGCTTTCACACAGCTAAATGCACTATTGACCACGTTTTCAACGTGTTAATATTAATCACTCAATTATAAAAACTTTGTTCCAAAACCAACTCAATGAAACGCAATTTTGAATTTTGTTGCCATGTAATGAGTACATACATCGAATGAGCACATGTGAGTTAGTTCTGCAATTTGTCATTATCAAGAATGAGAGGGATAAAAATTTGCTTGATATATATCTTCTATTTGCTGTCTATACTTCTTCATCTCAAAACTATGCAATAATTATCTTTAATCGTTACTTTTAAATTTTAATAATATACTAATATCATAACTATTCATGTACCCTTGTTATGTATTCTTAGTACTACATCGATCGGTATCATAACTGCCCATGTATTATACATTATTCAAACGAACTAACCGTAAGTTTCCTAGGATCGTTTATATAAAATGTATCACACATTGTCGGTCAGTGATTAACTAGTTTGACCACACATCGCCCTTGCGTTGCGAGCTCGGTGACACTTGCAACATCCTTCTTCCACAAAATATAACGTGTTATCAATATTTGACATATCTAATTAGTAATTATGTCAGTGAATAATTACTGTAATGAAACAACACCAACTTTGAGATGTAAGTTTGTGATGTAACTACGACTACCGGTTTTGAACCTGTCGCATTGTATTACGTAAATCGACCGAATTTTTTATGAAAAATAAATGTCGAATATTTCACTTGAAACAAGTGCAGGTAACAGGTCTAATAATTGCGTCGGAACCGAACCACGGCCGTTATGTAATCGGTTGCAATTCATTCAGAGTTGCTACGCTAAGCTTTCTTGCCGAACTTGCCTTACCAGAGTGTTGGAGTCAACATCTCTTCTGAGACGTCGGTTCCATTTGAATCAGGAATAGCGTTACAGCTCTATTAAAGATATATAATTTCTCTTCTAGATGTTCTACAGATATCTTGGAGTTAGCTCATTTAAGAAGTTTGAAGGTTTGGATATGGGACTTCTCTATGGCGAGCGAGACAAGCATAATAATTATCACGCATGTTTAATTTTTCGAAAAACGTTTTGTGCATTACAAACTATCCCTAGTAGGATAACATTTTGAAGAATCTGCGTGCCTGAGAGTTCTCCGTAATGCTCTCCAAAATGATTGAGTTCCTCCAATAGGCAGTTGGCCAGCGTAGTCAACTATGGCCTTCACCAATGCCTCATTCCTTGCATTCATTTGCCTTACATCACCTTACTTTACAACATATCATACAAGTCATTTTTATAAAGCTCAAAAACTGTTTAACATTGTATAAACCTGCAATATCCTCTCGCTAGCACCCAGGGTTAACTGGTAGAGAACGCTATTGGGCATAAAGTCCGCCCATTATACCTCCTTTATTTAAGATTAGTACAATAGAGTATTAAATAAATAAATTATGGAGTCTTCTCAGCAGTTGCACGTATATGATAAATTAAATACTATAGCATTCAATTCGAAAAACAATTGGGCAAGAAGTCTTAAGGTGGCGACTATACCTTAGTGAACTTCTTTCAATCTGGTAAACTATAAACAAGAAGTAGACACTAGAAACCTCCTAGATTGAAAAAATCATGTATACCTATACATAAAAGGGATGTATTAAGAGGATGACGTCGTGTTGTACGCTCTAAGCCGTAATTGCAGATTCATCTCACATTGCTCTCCGTAAGTAGAAGTACTACAGCCTTAACGGGCAAATAAATATACCGTACGTACCTAATACGATTACAATCATTAAAATATTAATATTCACGGTATTAGGTACTAACTGCTAAACATCTAGCTATTAGAACAACCACTTTGGTATGGGTGACGCTTGACCGATATTATTCGAACAATTATTCTTCCTATCGTGCGCAAAATAATTCATCTACGATGGCTATCTCCAGGAATCCATACGTAACGAAACGTAATTTGACCAGGGCTTTTGCGGTCCACGCTTTAATTATAAAATATTGCTCTGGGTCACATGTTTTTTTTTGTAAAAGTGAAAAAGTCCAAGTCGTACTTAATGTCAGTCGCGCACGATAATTAATTGAGGCCTCCCAAGATAATTCGAGCAAATAAACGTTGTTAATGTTGACCTTCCCACACTCTTGGTAAAAGTGTGATGCGAGCGAGCCGTGAAATACAGCCCATTTAACGAATCTTGGAAAATTTGGTAAACATTTTACTTAAACTAGCGTCGCTGGGTCTTATTTCGTGAATAAAAAGATTACAAAAAAGTAAGTAAGCAGTTGTTTGACGAGTATCTCCCATAAATTTGCTTCCGATCAAAACAAACAGCTTAATTTTAATTTTACTGT
Organism: Megathymus violae; assembly: GCA_003671415.1. Lineage (NCBI taxonomy): Eukaryota > Metazoa > Arthropoda > Insecta > Lepidoptera > Hesperiidae > Megathymus > Megathymus violae. The sequence continues at coordinate 1,564,900 of PDGT01000071.1, forward strand.
ATTAATTATATGTAATTTGAGCGCGAGTTTCATCTAAAGTTTAGAGTTTCCTATGTCAGATTTTAGGAAAGTTCGAGTATTTTTTTATAATAACAATGCATATTAAAACTAATTTTACGATCTATCGCTTCCAATCGTATTCAGTCATCTTTCTTATTAATCAAATGAAATCGGTTATCTTCTTTTGATTAATTTATTGCAATAAAATTTTAAATGTCTCCTTAAGTGGAACGATAGGATGTCCGTTAAATTTAAGGGTATTGTAATTATACTAGTAACACCAATGTATACCCGTCTAGTGTTATTTCTTCGATATTTTATTACAATTTCATATGTAACAGTCTGCAATAAACGATGTTGGCGACCCAAGAAATTATTTAATAAAAATATATACTAACTGGCAATAATTTTATATTTTATGAGTCCATGTTGTACATTCAAGGAATAAAGTGTTATCATATACATAATCAAGGCGTTTTCGTTTCTATAAACCAAAAAATATTCAGGCCACTCAAGAAACCCACAACACCAACCACATACACAACACCAACAATCAGTGTTCTCATTTAATTTTTTTTTTAAATTTCTTTCTGTATTTGACACTACGTGTACTATTTAAGAGTAACTTAAAAACTGTCATAATATTCTCTTTTTACGTCAATTAAGGACCAGAGTTGCCGCTTTATCTCTGTAATCAAAGTCAAAAGTACCTATAGTCAAAAGTTCCTTTTTGGTCGGCAACAGACGCCGGCGGTAACCACTTACTATCAGACGGCTCGTCTGCTCGTTTGTCGATTAATTACATAATACAAAAAAATATATTCTCATATAATGGGGAAGACCGCGGGGTCCTTAATTTCTAGCAATCCGCGTCGTTTGCAAAATTACCTATAAAAATAATATAACACTACACTGTTAAACTCATACCAAAGCTATTTTAAATCATTTCAAAATAAATTATCCGTTGGAGTATCTGAAAATAAATTATCAAAGTTCTCGTGTCGCTGTCGTGTCAATACTGACAGGACACGCACAGACACTCTTGTACATTCAAAGATCCGTAAATTGTTTATTTGAAAATATCTTGACAACATCTTCACCAACGATGCTGATGTTATTATTAAACATTTTTAATATTATTCATTAACAATATTATCAGCATTAACTACATCTCCCCACCATTGAAAGACTCTGTTCTGGAGCATTTTCCACAACGTTAGGCTCGGAAAAATTGGTGCACTTGGTATTAACTTTTTTTTTCGTTTACACACTCACACCTCCGCACTAGGATTCCTTGTATTGTAGGTGGCATAGACATACACAAATATGAAGTTACAAGCCCCAGTGACCCGAGAACAAACATTTATCTCCCACATAAATGTCTGCCCCGGCCGGGAATTGAATCCTTCGCTCGACAGGCAGACAGGCTGGTTGACTACCAACTGTGCTATGGGGTCGTCAACTGCTATCTAATAACTCTCGAGATCCCTTTTTATGACCTCAGAAGCTCTAAAATGCTCACGAGATTTGTCACTAAAGATCACCCGTTCAACTGCTACCTACACCGGACGTTATTAATTCGGTCAACCTAAAATTAACACTTTACACTTCTCATGTCGAGCGCTAAAACGCTTTAAATGTTTTTGTGTTAATAACCTGAACTTTTGAACTGAATTTGGAATACTAGGAATTGCGCTTGCGGTAGAAATGTAAAAGAGATGAGAAAGAGAGATAAAGAGCAACAACGCGTCGGTACGGACCTGGATGTAACGATTGTGCTTTGGAGAACGGTGATCACCTACACCTACGCAAGACGTCTACTTTTACTCTTTTACCAGCTTATGTCATGAAAACATCTATCACCTCACATTAACCCAAACTGCTTTGCGGGTCGTACACATCTCACAGAAGGAACCTCAAAATCACCTTTAAATTTAAACATTTATCTGTTTGTGTCAACCAGCATACAAATCCGAGTCTTTTTGTTATGCCGATGAAGTCACTACCGAGTAGGTTACAAGGTCGGCAATTACTTATGTAAAAGTTCAATTAATTTTAAGTTAAAACTATCAGGAACAAAGGACTTAATTATAAAATGTAATTCAGTAGTTCAAAATGTTAATGTAATTTTTAAGTTATTCGCTCTCCAGTTTTGATACCTCGCCGACCTTAAGCATCCAAATTGACACCTTTATGACACGAAATTATTCCAAAAGCCATTAATTATAATAAGTATAATTATTTGGTTCATGTATTGTATAATGTAAGTTATTTAATTAAATACAATTTTGCTAAAACTTTAACGAAGTATAATATTATATTTTTATATTAATGACATCTAATGTGTAATTTGTATAGTGATTATCATCATCACAATGAAAAACTGTTTTATCACAAGGCCCGAGTATCTTCAGATTGGGACTATCAAAGTCTTCCATGCTGACCAAGTGTGAATTGACGGGCACTTTTTTTGAGAACATCATGAAAATTTCACAAACATTTCCTCACCGTATTTTCCTTTTACTGAGAACAAAATAATGAATTTCAAATACTCACTTACATTCTAAAAATCAAAATTCGTGCTAGACTCGAACACCGAGTCTCTCGTGCGGACGACAGACGCTCGCATCACTAGGCTTCTGTGTTATATAAATATATATTTTAATGTAATGTATTTACTGAATTTTTATGTATGAAATAAAATAAGATCTCAACAACAAAAGAAAGTCATGACTACGTTTTTATCTGTACCACCAACCCCAGACTGCGTAGCGCAAAGCAAAAAAAGGGCAGAGTACTCGTCGGTTAACTCTGAATTAAAACTGCGCACGTGCACTATAAAGAACTCTTCCAGCGGCTTTAATTAAGGCAAAACGTCCATCTACCGTGGATTATAAGATCCGATTTGATTTTGATTGATATTGCGGTGCACTTGTTCGAAGAAGGCAGCGCCGGCTTAAAATTTCCGAGGAGTTCTCTCCGACAACATGTTATAATGAGAGCATGGAACGATTAATTTTGACAACCATGAATGGCTTCAAAAATAACATTTAAAACAGTAATTGCTCAGTGAAACTTACAAGGGAAATGTTGAAATAGAAGACGTTTAAAATTCGCTTTACTAACTTTTTTCTGGAAAGAAATTTTCAAAAATTATCCGGCCTCTTCCAACAAATGCTTTTGTTTATAGGATTCTCATCGAAATAAAACCCCAGTAGCCGCAATCTCGAACAAATGAGGGCGAATATCGAGCAAACGCAACAACATCTCTCTTCGCATTGTCCCAACTGGTTACAACCAGTTATAGCCTGTCCCCAACATTTCAGTGGCAAATAGATTTATTTATGTAATTTAGAACAGATTCTGTTTTTAGAATAACAGACGCAAGTTAATTATATCGCGGCCTGGTGCGTATCAAATAACGCGAATTAATTAAGAAAACAAAAAGAAGCTTTGAACAAAAAATTGTAAATGTCTACTGTTCTTTCTTAAATTCGCTTTAAAGATGCCAATAAAATATCGAAATTAACAAAGGCTTTAGCAATTGTTGTAGGCAATTTAATAGTGTGGTAACATTTTTCCGCATATTAGCAACAGACTGCCAGTTTATCGATTTTGGCAACCTATTACTATGCTATCAAACCGGCCTCGGTTCGCTTCAGAAAAACTATGCCTTCCGCATAGAAATAGCACCTGCATTGTCTTAGATTAATTTATAACATTTTTATTTATGGGCGGATTGAAATGGAACGAAATATAAATATTAAGTAATGCTTATTGCAATGCATTAGTTAAAACCATAACGGAATCATTTAAGCCGTTAACTATTGTTTTAGGTTCTAATAATAGTTTTTCTCATATATCCGTTATGTACAGAATGCGATCAGTTAAAATTATAAAATTATATGCATTATACATATGTATAGATAGATAAAATTTATACCCTTGGAATATTTACAACTTGTAAGTATAGATTTGTTTGAAGTCAGCTGAAGCAGATGGCCAGAATACTGAAAATCGTATTCATATTAAGTGATATTAATAAAACAATGAAATTTGGGGTTGCAAAGAGCTCTACCCATGACTGAGCCCGAGTCAACCTCCCTACTCGTGGCGTACCTTGCTAAACAACGGGGGTGGCGAAGGTGCCGCCCGTTCCCTTCTGTTACAGTTCACTGGGTAAAGCACCACCCGGTTTAATCCCATACTCGTGCGTGGTGGTAGAATGCAGTACCAGACTGGCTACTACTACCATCTACCATCCTTCTATAAACATTCATGAAATGTTTTACGTGTTTCTGTTGCAGTGTAACACCTGCAATCCGTGATTGTCATTGATTGACGCACCTTTGATGTCACGCATGTCCGTAAGCGGCGAAGACCATTTCCGATATTATTGATATAAAAAGATTAATTATAACATGAAAGTTATTATATAAGAAACATAAGGGGTGTAAAATAAAATCTTATTAGTAATTATTTTTTCTTTTAATCAACACAACCAAAAAACGACTTTGCACCAATTGAAAATATTAAGAAATTTTGATCTACTGCTTTACGATTTGTTTGGCAAAAACTGAAGAACAGTGGGCAATTCATCTCGATTTGTCTCCAGGTCACGGAGGACTAGATTGTCGTGACTCCGCACCAATGTTGGATGCCGACAGCGTCGCACAGACTATACAAAATCTGCAAACAACTTACGAAAAGATGCATTGATATAGCAGCGAGGCTTTGTCAATATCAAATGATATACTTCGCTTTAATCTTACGTAAGCTTCACATCATTAAGTATCTCATAGTTAATTCAAAAGTAACAAAGTTACGTTTTGTTGTTCAATATATTTTTTTTAAATATTACAATACATTTTTAAAGTATTTAATATGTGCAATGTAAAATACATCCTACAGTATTAAATTTCCTTTTAAATAATTTCTTATGACAAAATTAAATTTGCGCCCTCGACCAAAATAATAACAAATAAAGCATTTAAACTTCAAATTTCACTTTAATTAAACTTTAAATAAATATTGTTCCATAAAACGTTAAAATATCTATTCAAAATTTGAAAATAATTTTGTAAATCTAAAATCTACTAAGTATTTGCATTGTACACAACAATCTTCACTTATACAATATTATCCTGAGGTTCAATGAAATGTTACCTCATTGTTATTTATGACCTATCCCTCGCATGAGCGGAAGACTCTGTCGTAAAATTACTAGCATATCTCACGATTAACCACCATGGAGACCGTCCATGCAATGGTATCACAAGATTTTGGACCTTTTGCGTCTCTATTATCGTCCATAATCTGACGTGTCGAATCACAAAGAAAATAATCTCGTGATTTAGGGGTCCATATCTGTCAGGTATCGCCAATAATGTGAATATGCGGACAAATAGGTTTATTGGCTACTGTCGTAATAAAACTGTGTGATTTACAAAGAACAGTGGCACAGGTATTCACGTTTGCTGCAGCAAATGATCTCATTGATCCGGCACGATGCGAGTATCAAGTATCAATATTATTGGTACCTTCAATAACGTGAAATGTAATAAAATTGCTCATAAATTACCCAATAATCACTCTGAAATAACGTTGCTTTATTTGAAACAATATTATTATTGTTTTCCTCTACTCATACTTCTTATTTATAGAATACGTTATATTGTATTATGGTTGTGTAGATTAAAATTTGTTGGTGAATAATAAAAAGTCTTGCATATTTTTTTTTTTTACAAAAAATATACTAGTTGCAGTTCAACAAAACATGTTACAGTACCTAGTTATTTAAAGATTTAAAAATGCATTATTTAATATAAATAGGAAAAAAGGTTTAATTTTGGTCCAGTCGAGGTATTTATGTTTTGTGTTGAGACAAATCATTAGGTGTTTAATGTTCTAGTTTTTGCTTCAAATTACTGAACCTATGAAATAATTCGCCAAATAATTCATTGTAAACGGTGTCAAAAATAGCGAAGCCGAGTTGTGCAAGTCACATCTCGACCCAGGATCCGTCATCAAGGTCTAAGCCATTCGTGCGTGACTGTACGTGGAGCGGTCAGACTGAAATTAAAATTGAATTAGTCCTTGCACTAGTGGAGTAAGCTGTTTTATTTTGTATTCTTCATTCGGCAACGTTACAATGCATATGTTTATTGAAATAAAGTGTAGGTATACAGCAATTCTCCTAAGTTTATCAAGATTAATTCCTTCTTATCCTTCAACAAGCGCTTTTTTTCGACTTACATTGATCGCACTCTGATTTATAGACGTCCAAGGGGAGTAATTACCATCGAATAGTAGGTCTTTTATAGCGGTTATAATTGGCAAACGAGCGACCTACTTAATGCTGAGTTATCACTGCCGCCTATTGTGATATATCACAAACTTTAATAGTTGTTGGATTTTCGTATATTGTTTACTATCGGCCAAGTTCTGCGGACAAAGAAAGATAGAGAACCTGCGAATTGCTACCGAAACATGTTAAAATGTTTCACAATTGATTCTAAAAGGATATATAAAACATTCGATTCACCAACATCTAACAAGATGCCAATGGACTATTTCCTAGGTATTTTTATTCTGGAACGTTATAGTCGTGTGAATCTCACTATTAGTAAGAGCGACAAAGTGCTCTAACAGTAAAAGAGGCAAAGACAATGAAGTGGTATTTAAAAAGGCAACTAAGTAACATAACTACAATGTAATATTTACAAGTCTAGTTATAATACTGCGGGGACCAAAGAACTCTAACGCAAGAGATTTCGCGCATCATAATCAGGTATGCACGATTGAATTAATACGGAAGAAGAGGTTAGTCAAAGCGAAGTATGGATAGCACTATGACGTCTGTATTAACTTAAATGGACATGCATTTAAGCATTCCTCGGATTGGTGACTGCTTATGACAACTTATCACGATCGTTTCCGTATAAGAAGTACGCATACAGTCCGTTCCCGATTATAATGAAAAGAAAGCAGCGCCTTGTCGGAAGACGTCGGTACACGGGTGCCGTAAAAGCTTCCGACAGTCCAGTATGCTGCCGGCTGACCTTGACAATCCAAGGTACAGTTTGATCCCATCCGCCCCGGAATAGATAGTACAGTTAGCCCAGTTCGTCTTGGTGCTAGAATTTAATGGGGCGAATGCCACAGCTCAAGCTTAGATACCGTAAACCAAGATCACTTGATGTGGTGAAACTTAATTCGAAAAACTTTTATATACTTTAAACATGCATAATTTCAGCCGGGAGTTACAGTAGCCAGATCGAGCGACGGGACCCTTCATTTACTACACGATATATATTTTTTTAATTTAACTTATATTTTACTACATTATATATTCTATGGGCAAATCTCTAACGAACGAAAAACTATTGTAAGGTATGTGATGTATCTGTGTATAAAAATATAATTCTCATTGCCCACAAACCTGCAAACGGGCCCGATAGTAAGCGGTCACCGCATCCCATGCATATCGATAACAGAAAAGGACCCATTGCCAACCAAGATGGAAGCAGAAGAGCGGCGTATTACTAGGTTGCCGACGCTGCTACCGAAACAAGTACAACCATTTAACAAATGATTCTAGAACTAGATATACGAATATTCGATTCAGAGACATCTTTTGGACTATCAGTAAACTCTTGTTTACGTATTATTAATTTTGGAGTGTGTTATTTTTTTTTGAATCTCATTATTACTAAGACCAGCAAAATGTAATCTAAATCAAATGGGCCCATATTCAAAATTCCAAGCCACAATATTTTCTGTCTGTTGTGCTTATCACCGTATAGATCAGCAGCAGGTGGTCTGCACGCTCGTTTATTACTCTGAATGAAACACTCCTCCCACCTACTCTAGAATTCCCTGAGTTGCAAACAATATGGACACACACAGAACATTACACACAACTAAAACCCAATAACAATAAGTATCTATATACTCGTATGTATAAAATACCCTAATCGGGAATAAAGGTTCTCCGTTATTTATATTTACAAACCAACTAATCAACTAATAGCTTTATTTCCAGACAAATTTCAAGAACATAATTTATCTGTAATAAAGGTAATTAAAGTAATTAATATACTAAGAACGTTTACACGAACGAGTTAATTTCACACTAACATTTTTATATTTTTAATGTCGTCATATTACTCACAAGTGTCTTAAAACCGTTCCTTAATTGCGAGGTCAGAGTGCAAGTTTATTTTTTATTGAACCTAAGATTGCTTGCAGTCTGCGGTTGAGTGCGGTTGCGAAAATAATCCATGATGTAAATGAAAATATACATTATACTACAATATTTCTGTAGACTAGGCACAAAATAAACATTGATGCGATCTACGGGCTTTTAAATCAGCTTCCGTAGGGTTTTTAATTGAACTTTTTTAATTGAATTTTTTTAATTGAATTTTTTTTTTATTTTAAAGAGAATAAGATATATTCTCTAATAAAATAAAATGGATAGAGGAAAAATCTATTCGAAATATATTGATATGTAAAATTAATAATATTAAAATTTTTAATTAACATAAAACAAGGAAACTGCCTGCTTTTTAGTTACTTTATGCAATTCGTTCTTTTAAACTGTTATTTATTCCATAATTTAGGCATTTATTCCCAGAAGATTTAGAAATTTCATATATTTAGCTTATCTTTAATAGATATTATTAGACAATTAATTCGCGTTTCACACGGTTTTACTGACAAAATACCTTATTAAGACCATTACATACTCGTACATTGAAAACGAATGAGCCTCAACTCATTAGCGGCCCTTTGCAGGGCACCGGTCTCTCCTTGATATTAAAGAGGAGTTAATGACCAACCAAAGTATCGGAAGTTCTTATACCACCCGAACACCATCGAGATAACGAGTGCTATCTGACGATGACAATCGGTTCTAGTAGCTGAACGTGTCGCATTAGCAATTGCCAGTGGCTCAAATAGTTTAAAAAACTGTCTCTCTGAGGTTTCTCCCCATTTGTTGTTATTAACGTTATGTGTGTGAAAAATTACTTTTAATTAAATTCTAAAACTGAATTATTCAACCTGTGATTATTCCCTTATTGTTCCTCTTTTATTTTTTTGCTGCTTCAGTTCGTCCTTTTTGTGCATACTATGTTCTTAGTGAGTTTACTTTCGCTCACCCAGAAAAATAGTTCGTACAACACCATGTACGAGTATTATCCTTTTCTATTAATAAGGGTTTCTTAAGGATATACATTTGTGCTCAATCGATATTAATTTATTAAATACAATACAAACCATTAATTATTTAATACATACCATTGTATATTTAGACATCGACATATTCCGCTAGAATTGACAGTAAATTAAAAACTTACGTCAAAGGTATTCTTGTGAAGAAAGGCTATTACAAACTTGATGATTACTTTAAAGACAAGACGTCTTGCACATGAGTTTAGTATATAGCCATAAGTAGTAGTAATACACGCTTTACGTAATTGTGAGTAGAAGAAAAACACATCTTGGAAGTTTCTTGCCGCATCTTCTTCAGGATAGCGATGGCATAGTTTAACTTTGGAAAAGTGTTTGTGAAAACTAACTTGGAATAAATTTTATTTCACTGCATTTATTCATTTATGTATTGAAAGTAACTCGAGTGCCTGCCGAGCGAGGGGTCCCGGGTTTGGTTTCCGGCCGGGGCAAAACATTTATATGACAGACAAATGTTTGTTCTCGTGTCATGGGTGTTGGTAATGTCATGTTTGTGTATGTCCATACCACTCGCAACACAGAGAATCCTAGTGCGGAAGTGTGTAAATGTTAAATGTTGTTAATGTTAAAATAGACCCTTACATTCGAAAATAGTAACCGCACTCAACAATTATTGTTCGTTCTTGTCAGGCATATTTTTTTTCATATGTATTCTATATATTAAAACCATCATTTGCAATCATATACAGCTAGTCGTACAGTGCACAGTCAGCTTTATGTTTCGGATTTCAGTGATAACATGGTTAATTATTTACATTTTATCTAGATATTTAGATTTCACTATTTTGTATTGAGAGGAAAATTAATTTCTGACTCGATTAAATACTTTGATGGACGTTAATAGATTTTATAATGTTGTCTCACAAGTTTATTTTTGTCTTTAAATAATAACTTTTACTTAGACAAAGGCTGTTACTTGACAATGAAATTTAAATAAATTTAGGTACTATGTTAACATTTCGTATATTTAAATATACGTGTTAAGATTTCTTACCGAAGTCTCAAATATGTTAGTAGTAAAATTAATAATGATAAAATAACTCTTAACTTACACTCATAGACTCAACGTAGTTTTATGAATGAATGTATGTTTTAAGACTAACACTAAAATAAAAAAGTGTATCAGAACTACTTCTAACTGGCATTAACGATTCTACATTAAATTAAATAAACGAATGGATTCATTAATAAATTAAATTAAAGAAACAAATTAATTGATTAATTACATTTATTAAATTACTTACATAATATAACAATTATTTTGTTTGTAACGTGTAATGACACTCGACAATGACTATTCATTAATTATCTTTTAAGTAATTGTTAAAAGTAATACTTTACAATGTTTGAAAATGAGTTGTAGCGTTTGGAAAATCACTGGTTTTTTCTGAACTGGAGTGGAACGTACGGGTGCAATTGAGAGCTGATTGTTTGACGATATTTTCCTTGTAGCCACAGTTTTTTGTGTGACAGAAGACGGATTAACCTTGAAAACGCGGAAGACAATCTGGAGAATATTTTTTGGTTCTTATTTCACAGTAGCACCTCTATTGAATCCATTTATAATGTAACGTTTTAAAATCTAATTACAGAACGTTCGAACGTCGATTACTTATCTATTGTTGACAATCATAAATTTATCTATACATTTTGGACCGGATATATAGAATTTAAATTTCGTTCTTCCAAATATAACGTTACATTAATTTTAAATCTAAATATGAAGGTAAACATAATGTTATTTATTTGAGCGAAAATAATTATGCAAGAAGTTGACAATCTGTTGAGCAAATTGCAATCTAAACTGAATATTGTACTTTTTAATTAAAATCGCATAGTGATAAAGCGGCGCTTGATAAGTTTTCGACTTCGCAATAAGACTAGACTATAGTGCAGTAATTAAAAGTTAACAACAATACTCACGCATTGTATGCAGCGCCTTGAGTACCATTACCTACCAGGCGCGATTCAAATCACTGACATGATCATATCGCTAAAAAAACTCGTTCCAATTTCACGCAACACAAACTTCGTGATCGGTTTTTACCTGTTATGATGACAAACTACAATTTCCTACTCGGCCTAATTGTCCCGGGCTTTGTGGTTTCTCGGTACATCGATATTTTTTATCGTTTCGCACATCACATCGGTACAGTAACTTGCACTTTCGATTCTCCCCGCGTTATAAAAGAATTACATGTACTACAACATTCTTAAAACCGCATTACAAAATTTTATCGTCGATGTTCTTTTTACAAAATCAAATCAAGGATATGACAAAACAAGCAATGGACAAGACACCTCTCGTGTAACCTGTTCTAAATATTTTAATGGCTGTGAATATATCTTACAAAGACATAAATGATTAACAGTTACAATTTCATTTAAAACTGTTTTTTTAATGGTCGATTAAAAGAATATTGGGAAGAATGCGTCTGCGAATTTCAAATTTATTATTATAGTTATACATTATAATTTATTATTTATAATTAGTGAGATGAACATTATATACATTCATGTTATAATTTGTAACCGAAGCTATTAACAGCTTCCGTACCTATTAGATAAAGATGTATTCTAAGAAAAGAAGGCTTTAACTAAAATTATATAAATAAATTTTAATTGTCATAATACAGTTATACGACTAAATATGCGATGTGAATTTCCTCTTAGAAAAATATTTAACTTGACATGAATCATCTCAACTGTAAAGTGAACCTGTTGAATATTTTTAAAACTCGCAGTTTTTATGTTAATAGTTGTCAAACAAGCCGACGGGGGATAATGAATGGTCACTACCGCCCATAAGCATCAGTAACACCAAATCCTACACACGTTGACGTTGATAAAATTCCTTTGATACTGGGAGGGTGGTAGTAAGCCAGATAAAAAATCCAACACTATGCAATCCCAATGAATGTATTATATTACCCTGTTGATTGACTCTTTGCGTCTAAGGTATACTGGACAATTACTCCGACAGGGCTACGAAATTAAACTCTTGATAACATCAAACTTGATGTCAAACCAGCAAACAGATCTTTTTGAATCACATCAATGGTTTTGAACAATGATGACTGGAGAATATTTCTAATCGATGTTAAAATTGTAACGGATTTCGATCATGTTTAAACGTGATATAATATATATGTATGTATATGTGATCGTAGCTATGAAGCATTATCTCAACAAAACATGACGACAGACATTATGTCCTTGAGAACTTATATAAACATAAATGGACGCATATATATTCAGAAGTTATATAATAGTTGCACCAACAATTATATAAAAAATGATTATTAGTGGATTATGTAACGCAATTGGTAATAACTCTGCCTGTTGAACATCTTTAGCTGTTTCAGAGTAAATATTTTTTCTCCAGTTTATAATTACCTGCAACGCGTAGCTGAAGCCCTGGTGTCACTAACAAATATAGAAAGCAGTGACCATTTACCATACGGCAGCCCATTCGCCGACCAATATAAAATAACTGCTGCATAAGTCCCGTTTTCATTGGGTAGCAACCTAACTACCCTACTCAAACTTACTTATATGTACATGCAAGTGTAACCTCATCCAAGTGCTGCTAAACCACGCGGCTTCAAACCGCAAAATTTTACTTCTTGTTTTATTGCTAGATTTATTTACTTTGTCCACGCACGTCCTTGATGAAGAAACCTCAAAAATGTCACCAAGGTGGTCCACTTCGCGATTAATTACTTTCAATTGCCGCGCAATATTTAATGTCATCTACAGCTTGCTCGCTGTGCATTTAATTAAAATTTCAAGAGCATCGATAACTATCTCAATAAGACTTGTGTAATAACCGAGAATATAAAGTGATAAGGCCATTTAAACTGTATTAATGTCCAAATAGATCGATGAGTGTCCACAGTAAGTTTTTGGCCGATCTGTAATTTATTTTTTGTGGTGCCGGTATTAAAGATAGACGGCACAATATTTATATTTACGTTTATTGGTAACAAAGCTAGGAATTACAACTTTGAAATTAACAAGCAATTTACACTCCTTGAATAGTAATTTGCCAATATAAAAATAACCTATAGAAAATATTTCATCGACTGATACGAAAAATAACAGTTTTCATTAAAAGATATATCCCATCATTAATAACTACAAGTCTGCACCCAGCTTTAGGAAATTGGTTCGTATGTGAATTTTACTGATTTCTTTGTTTAAACAAAGTTCAAGCGTATACTTCACAGTCTTCTTCAACCGTTATTGTATATAAACATTTGAAACTTACACTCCCGCAATACTTTGCCAAGCGAATCAAATTTTAATTATCCCTTGGAGATTAATAAACAACTACAATGTTCAGGATTAATAAATTTGTCACCGCATTATAGATAGTGCTAGAATGCGAATCTTGGACAATGAACCAACACTGAGTTATTACATTGATAGTCCATTAGTCTCGAAGCTACAGAATAATGGTTGGGAGTGCAGATAGCATCGACTGGAAATGACACACCGAACTCTTTGGAACGCATAAATTAACAGATGTAACTATATGAATAACAATTGGTATTATATAATTGTTGCTTTAAGTTTCTCATAGACTCCTGTTGCTTCATTTGCGCAAAAATATTATTGAAAGCTTTTAACGTATATATATCCAGAGATATCTTCTAGTTATTGTAGATATATAAGAACCTAAATTTTTTATAAGTTTTCCCATTCACTATGGGATATATATTTTTTTATTCGTTTCAATATATATTTTTTAAATATTTATAGCAAACATAACAGCAACCGAGCCGCCTAATGATATGTATCACCTCAACCCATCAACTTTCGTATTACAAAAGGAATTTACCGACGCAGAGCTCGCCAAGATCGCGAAGGATCTGCTTATTACTGGCCCTGCGACTATACAATCGTAAAACGTTAATAATATTTCACGGTAGATTCTAAAAGGAATGGAAAAAACCCTGGCATCCAGCCAGAGTATCCTTAGTACAAAACCGAGTAACCTCTAATAGGAAAGTTCGTACACCATAGGTTCGTCTGTTATTCGGCATTTTGTACCACGAAAAGGGAAGCTTGCCTTCAGCTCAAATTTAATTGGATCCCTTTACACTTCACATTAGAATAGTAAATTTTACTATTTAGATTTAAATTTTTTTAACAATTTATTTTCATTTCATTTTCAACCTTTTAATTTCATACGTCAAGTGATACAATGGAAGATAGTTTGTTTTTATGTAATTAGTCGACAAACGCGCAGACTAGCCACCTGACGGCCAGTGGTCACCGTCATTCATAGACTTCAATAACAGTAAAGGAGGCGGGGTCCCGCAAATTGTTACTTACTCTCTGACACTTTGACCAAAATACGTATGAAACATTTCCCGATCGACTTTAGGAGGTAGATGGTAGCTAGCCTACTAGCGTAATAGCCTACCAGCATGCAAATACCTTCGGTATTAAACTGGCGCAGCGACCTCCAATAGAAGGGACCGTTCGCCAAAGCCTCGTCCGTTGTTCAGCAGGGTCCACCACAAGCAGAAGAGGTTGGCTTAGACTCAAAGATAGATATATTTTATTCGTCAAAAAGGAAATATCCAAAATCAAAATTATTTATTATATTTAGTTATTTATATTCGTCATTGCTTTAGGGTCACTTAGAGTTAGAAGACAAAATTTGTACAATGTGTAAAAAATTTCACTTTTCCCATGAAGAAACTCAGAAATGCATGTACAGGGTCAAATTAGTATAAATATTGCTTTCCTTTTATACTGAACTAAATTGTATGTATATATATATATATGAAATGTATATATGAAATATATATTTTTTGACCGAAAATCCTTAACCCTCAAAATTATTTTCAAATAAGTAGTAACTTGTACCAAAGAATTAAGATAAATAAGGTAGTATAATCAGATAAAACGTGACTAACCTATTCCCGACTCCTTTGACCCAAATACCAGTGCAATTATTATATTCAAAAGGAATGCTTAAAAAAGTAGTATTTATTCCTTGAACAAAGAGGCAGACGCCTGGCCTAGCCTATCTTTTAAAACATAAAAAATAGTATTGGATGTATAAAAAATATCAAAATAAGCACCTTCCAGTGTATTCATAAGTTCAATTCCTTGTTCAGCTTAGAATAATGTAGGTAATCGTCGGTAATTCACTAAGCGATGGTATCGGTTGTCGATGGACCCCTTTTTATGAGCACTGCGCAGATAGAGAAAGAGTTGGCAAAACTAGCCGAGTCCGGAGTTTATTGTGTCGCGGTGACCTGCCGTTAGGGACCGCTTTTCAACTTGCAATGCTGTTCGCTGGTTTAGATTACAAGCTGCTGCTATTTTACATCACCACAAATCTGTGCGTAACACATTTTTTGCGTGAGGATCACAGAACAGGCATGGTTGGGAGCTAAATAGGTGACCGCTAGTAGTGTTCCAAATTATATGTGTACATTTGGATTGAATAGCACGTCGTAGCAGTTAGTCATACAGTCGGGATAAGTTCAGGCTGAAGAGATTTTTATACCCGGATTGGCCACTAATCAACTTGCTCGTACTGGAAAATCAAGGTACTGGGTATCGCTTTCTCACTTGTGACGAGAGACGCATAAGTTCTATAATGGGCAGTTATATAAATTTTTGTCAAATTATTCTTCTTCGCATGTTAATTAATCATCAGCAACGCAAATTTTGCACGACGTTATTTTAAATTTTCATATTTTTTTTTTATATACTAACTTTAACACTCGAACAACCTCAATAGTCGAAGTTGACTAAGACCATTAGAATGCTTACAAAAAATATCTTGTATCCCTATCCAAGTCCAATCTCTATATTTTTAATCGCCAGCATACTTTATATAACCAAATAAGAATTTTGTTAACTGGCCCCAGTACAGAGCTGATAGTACTGCAGAGTAAAATACATTAGACCCCATTACTATATTAAACTCGGAAGGGATTTATGAACTTAGCTCTAGTTGCTAATAATAGGAAAATCGCTGGAGTAAGCGGTTTGACTTGTAACTCGATCAAGGATGCTACCACTTCATATGTGCAAAATTATCATTCGTTAAACATTATATGTCTATTTGTAATGTAGCGGTAATGGAAAGCTACGTTCTCTTCTTAGTAAGCTTACTGACAGAACTTCGCTCACCTTCAAGCAGTAACGGCCACCTAAATGGTCCCTTTTAATCTCATTCAAAGACGCCCAATGGGACAGTTGATTGCAGTCAGTTTGCCTTGTAATGTACGAGAATTTGTTAAAATTGCCAATTCTGCTATCAATCAAGTTGGTCTTTGTGTTTTGATAAAAAATGTGATAAAGCAAACCCCTTAAAAATGGCGTTCCGTTTTAATCCTCAGGAATAGCAATCCGCAAATTTCTACAAACAAACATTAAAAAAAAGCCTTTAAGAATTGTATAAAATAATGTAAGAATTATTCTCAAGGGGCACATTTATAAATTAGACTAAAATATAATATTGTTATTACGAAACTGTAAAAAGTTCTCCACTAAATATCCAAGAAAATTACATAGTGTTATAATCAGAAGCAGGCATCCTTACAGTAGATGACCTATAGTGATACTATGAAGTATTTGACGCGCGGTAGGGCAGGGCGTAGCGCGACGCGTGCGCAACTAGGCTTGGTGGGGGGCAGTCGGGGAAGGGGGATACCAAAGGGACAAAACTAGAAGCGACAGGTTTAAGATATAAGTGGAATGGTTGTTAAGTACTGTGATGTGAAAAGAGACACATGATAATTTAAAATTTTCCTAAATATATACACATATTGCGTGTACACCTCAACTCTTCATCATATTTGTCATGTATCCGGACCATTACAACCTAATGTTGGTTATCCAGTGTAACTGCCTTGACATAATGTTCTAAAATTATTACGTTGCTTATAAATGTACTGCAATGTAAAAAGTAATTCGTACATAAATTATTATCTCCTTAATATCTCTCCAGTTGTACAAAATTCTGCAATGTATAGTAATTTTAGAATTTTAGAAGCTCCATCCATTGTTAAGTTGAAGCCGGTGTCTAGTATTCGTGATGCCACTTACTAATCCAGATACTGGTCAATAGCATCTACATGTATTTATTGGTCGGTGGGTTTTATGTCCAGTTTGATTCCTATGGTATTCATATAATTATGACAGTAAGATGTATCTCGCTGGCTAGCTACCACCCTCGACAAAAATGTATTTACTCGTAGGTCGAAAATTAGAGATCTATCACTTCTTTCAGCGTATCGATGTCACCTGTCTTGTTACTCACGTCTGAACGCGACGCAGGTCACATACCATCTGACAAGTGACGCGTCAGCTAGTTTATTGATATTAGTTAATAGTTCAGTCACTCGCTAGCGATCGTGACTTAGTACGACTGCTAAGAAGAGTGGCCGGCCAGCGTCGTGCAGCCATCGAGCGGCTATTGATAAATCATCGACAGGCCACGCGCGCCCCCGGCTGGCGCAACCGACTCGAGTACACACTGACGCAAAGGTTCCCATAGGGCAAATTTTTAGGTACGTTTCCTCAGAAATGGTTGAGAATAATCGTCTAGAAATTTTTGCCAATCGGTCCAATCAAAATCAAAGATTCAATTTTTTTATTTGAAGCAATATTAGATAGTCTATCGAAGCATGTATATTTGACATCGAATGTTATTAATAGCTCAACTCAAAAATACTACAAAAAGATATATTGCTAGCATAAGAGCAATGTGTGATGTGCGAACTGTCTCTAATAGTCCAAGAAATAGCTCCTTAATGTTACATAATGAGAACATCTCCCTAAGTATCTATATGGTGTATCACCGCGGGCGACCCCGCGTGTCTTAATTAAACCAACACACACTAATTAAATCACTAAGACGCTGCCTGTAATTGTACTGGTAATTGAGAATTGCAAATAGCGAATTGTCTTTAACTCCAATAAAGGTCAAAGGTATCCAGTTCACACTAAAGGAATTTAAGTGAATTAATTTACTAAACCGTGGTCCGAGACGTTAGTTATGTATACTTCGATCCATTCGTTTGTTTAACCTACATTATGTTGGACGGCTTCAGAATTAAGTTTATTACAACAGCAATGTAAATTATATTAGTTTTGTCTGATTTTTTATTATTTCAGATTTAAAGACAAAATTATGTTGCTGTAGATATAGGTGAGATTTTTTGTGAAAAAATGTAGTTAACATAACGTATCATTCAAAGTAAGCGTGATGTAATATTAATAATATAAATTTAATAGACGTACAATCATATAGAAAGCATGCAGAAAATAGTACTTTAAATCCCTATATTTCAAATTTAACTGGAAAACTATTTCAGCTCCGTTATTCCTTAATACATTATTGTCGATCAAATTGAATAATTGGCACTAAAAAGTAAGTCGAGATACTCAAAAGTTACTCACAACAAACAACTTGAATGCTTACATTATCAGCCACGCACTGATCTGCAAATTTCAATTAAATAACCAAAAGCGCCAATTTCCTCCTCAAATTTAATGTATGACCTAAAATAAAATGTGCTTTGTGCTCGCAGTCCTTCAATTTAAAATCCGTGAAGCGTACGAGTACATACGTCCGCTCTATACTTAACGTCAGAAACAGAGTATAATTTGCTTAGTTATAACATTATCGACCAATTTTATAAGCCCTCGATTTTTGCTACGAGAAGTAATTTTCCAAAAATATACGACGACCATAAAATTGTTTTATGAATTAATCAATAAACCAACTTATCGTGTTATCTGATTTATAGCCATTCAAATTTAAATTCAAAATCATATAGGTATTCTGTAAATACACTTATGAACCTCATTTTTTTGCGTCTACCACCGTTTCGAAAAGGTGCTGTAACAATGAGGAAAAGAAACAGCGAAAGAAACTCGTCATAATGAAAACATATCTATTGATATATTCTCTTCATTGTCTTTGCGAATCATAAACTTGTTTTTTATTTAATTCGAATTCAACACAAACAAAATAAATCAAATATAATACATATTTTAATGTAATATGTATTTCCCTTACTTAATAAGGCCTTAAATTGTAAACGAAGAAGAGGAGATACTTTTTGCTATTATTAAGGAAGTTCCATGCTTTGAAATTATATTATGTCAATAGCCAGCAGTACAAAGGAGCGGACGAGCCAGCTAATTATAAGTGGTCGCTGCACCATGAAGATTGGCAATACCAGAACTACCAGCGCTATGCTGGCGACCTAGTAATTATCACATAAGCAGCTTGTTAAATAGCGCTCCGACAATACAACAGTAGAATTTCGCATTTGATTTTTTGAAATATACTGCATATTTGGTATCAATTTTTTCTACCAAGATTTTCATCACTTCGGCAAAATTTGGGATGTAAGGGGCTCCATTTACCCTTGAGCCCAAGCCACTTTTCCTGTTATGGCGAACAGTCCTATTGGGGGGCACTGGGCTATATACACCCAGTTTAATCCCAACGATACTTGCGTGGTGGTAGGTTATTTTACCCGGCTGGCTAGCTACCACCCTACTTTTAGAAAAGACAGTTTCGGTCGCCGTGTCAGAGAGTCAGTCATAATGCGGGTCCCCCGCTTGGTTTTCGGTCTGCAACGGGTCAATTATGCATTTGGTGTTATTTATATTCATTAGTGATGGTAATCACTTACCATCAGTTGACTCGCCTGTCATTTTTCGACTAGTTCGTGAAAAGAAAATTAGATTTTTACATCAAAGCTGTTGCAAAGATTATCTTTATATATTTATACGATTTGTTTTTATTTTTGTTTAATTTGTGTTTACATTACATCCTCACTTTGCTGATAAAGCAATATAAGTACGGTGGATTGGTTGTATTGAAATCATTATAATACAAACGGTAGACGTAATCCAGTGTGAAATTAAGTATCAGTAGCTGACACAAACTGCCAAAGCGCCTGATGGAATCAATTGTTTGACCACAGAACTCATTCCACAGCGTAAATACTAAATGTGAAATTTCAATTGTTGAACGAAATTATCTACGTAATGTTGCTGTCCATGCTCCATTTCTCACACCGATCTCATGAGGGCATACCTTTATGTGCGGTTTATTTATGTATTTCTGACAGTAGAAGTAGCCTAACCATACACATGGCACTGTAGCGAATGGTCCCGAGTTCAATACCTGGACTGAGCAAATATTTATGTGGCAAAGCTTAAAAAAACTTTTAAAACTTTCAAGATTCGGTTATTCGTGATATCTTTGGTGTTTGTCTATGTCACTCGCAATACAGAGGAATTCGAAGTTTTATGATTTTCGAGTGATGATGACATTTTTTTTTTGTTTTCGAGGGGGAAACCTTCAAAAGGTATCCGGTCCCGTGAAAGCGGCGCCTGTTCTGTGTCCACTAGTCTCTTCATAATTTATGCATCTTATTTTGTTTACAGTGCAATTCGTATTTATCTACCTTTTTTATTATGTTTGGAGTTCGAAAACTTTTCTGCTTTTTTTTGGAATTCTTCTTTCTTTTCTTTAGCTTTGACCGTATTGGGGCGGCCTTAAATACTCCCCATAATCCCATGCTGGCAGAACAGGGTGTCGTACGAGGCGACAGAAGCCAGCCTGCTTGAAGGTAGGGCTTCGCGTAAGGATTATATTATCAGTATTATTCTTAAGTCATTAATATGATTAGTGGTATTATTATCGTTCCGTGAAGATTGCCTGGCTAGTTAACACTCTTCTGCTTGAGTCAGCTGCCAAACGACTTGTCGTGTTCTGGCTGAGGGCTTGAGAGCCAGTTCTTTCTTTCTTACTTTCTTCTTATTTCCAGGCCGACAACACATCAGTGATACCTTTGGTTTACTGATGTCCATGGGCGACGGTGACCACTTACCATCAGGTGGCTCGTCTGCTCGTTTGTCGGCTATTAATACAAAAAAAAATTGTAATATATTTATTTTAATCGTCAATATACATATAATTATTTTGTTCCTTCACTTCTTCTGTTTTATAAATTGTCACCTCTTTTCATCGGAAATAGTAGTAGAAACTCAGTAGTCGGCTATCTAAATAATAATGTGATAAATAAAATTATTTCGAAGCTAAATAAACATTACAAAATTGTATAACATAACAATCCACAAAAAATATAATACATACAAAGAAAAACTTACCGAAAACTCCTTTTCGAGTTTTCCTTACGACAGAATTAGCAACAGCTACCCGTCAACACATGTTGGTGGCAGCAGTGCAAAAGAACGAGTATAGCTTATCAACTGTCATTGGTCCGTGCTTGTACGTATTTACCAATAAAAAGACTTAGATTCAAACAAATGTTATTTTTGAGGTGTAAACAAATTTTATCACTATTTATATGAAAATATTGTCTGTAACGGTTGAGCACTGACGCGGGGCTGACTACCGGGTATGTTACCCTAACAATTTTGCGTGCATTTCTCAAAAATACCATAATTTTGTATTATGAAAAATTGTAACTACGCTTGGTTTTACGAAGTTAACCGCAAGTATTGCTTGTTGCAGGTCTGTCGCGGTGCTTAGTAGCGCGATCACGTACAATGCAACTTAGCAGAACTGTACTTGAGACACGCCTAGAAACGCAATACTTTCGATTTTCTTTTAAAACTAATTGAGCTCGCAATTACATCTGCGTGCGAAAATTTGCTTAGTAATTGTACTACTAGTTTGAGTAACTTTTTATTCACGGAAACATTTCAAATGGCCGATACAGAGGGTATTCTTATGTTGAGTCCATAATACAAGGTATCGACATACGACAGACGCCAATGTCATTCAGTTAGTTGATTCTATCGCATCACAAATACCAAAACCTATTTCCGATTCCACTTGACTAATCATTTAATGGCAGCCAGGGGCCTCGGGTTCAACTCGGGCCAGAGCAGACATTTATGTGACAGATGAATATCTGTTTTCGGGTCACAGGTTTTTATGTTGTTTTAATTGTGTATGAGCACGCCACCTGTCACTCAGGAAATAGTGCATGGGTGTGAGTGTGTCAAAGTTTATTTTATTAAGTTTATTTTAGGTCTTGTTTTCTTCATTCGTGTATATCCATGCCACCTGCAATACAGCTCTATATTACTTGGGTGTGAATGTTTTTCATTTGCAGTATCAGATGAGGAACGAGCGATTTCCCAGCTTCCTTACCGCTCGTTAACGTGTTGGTGAACGCTTTGGTATTATCGCCAAGGTTAAATTACCAAGGACGACATTGACCGCTTACTTTTCTTATTCTTTACCTGTTAGATGGCCTGGCTGCTCGTTTGTTCGCTATTAATATATAAAAATCGATTATTACAATCATCTCATCTCATCTCATACCATTAACATAATCTCACCTTAATGAATAGCTATGTATTCAGGGCACATTCTATCAGATAATCAGTTATCTAGGCGCCATCGAGTGGTCGTAGGTCACTGGACAAGAAAAGCCGTAACACCGTTAGAGAGGCGTCGTTTACGTATTAAATAGATTTTTTTATATGGTAATTTTGTAATCCTTCCCTAATTATGGTTATTATTATTAATAATGTCAGGTTTAATACTACTGAAATTTGTTCTGAAATCAATTTGTTCAACATATGTTTAAAGAGACACTTTTGTGCAAGATTCTTCATCCTTTGAGTGATTTAAGTTAATGACTAAAAAGTTTTAGTCCGAAAAGCTCTTAAAATGTATTTCAACTATGATTTGTAGGCTTTAATAGATGTTTACTAAGTGCAGGTTTTATCGTAAATACTTTTAAAACCCTAGAGTTTACCGTTAAAAGTAAATCGTATGATTTACTTTTTTTGTAAACCTGATGACATAAGATTAACTATTTTATATTATATTTACTATTACTACTATTTTATACTATATTTAATAATAAACCTAGATGTAGTAAAATATATTCGGTATTCACTAGGGGCTGTCATCGTCAGGTGTGGCCGACGGCCGCGTGAGTCACTAGCCCGCGCCGAATTCCATAGATAACCGACAACTCCTTTATTCTCTCTGCTATATGTACAGAACAAATAACACATAGAAATGCCATTCAGTAACGCTATTTTTCTCATTCATTTTATAACCTAAAGGACTAAACGTACTTTTAAAAATATATTTCGATAAAAAATTAAATTTTTCAATTGTATTATAAGTAGGACATTTCAAAAATGCTTCATGCCTATCGAATTTTTATATAAGTATAATTGCATCTGCGTTCTAATCTAAATTTAAATGTAAAACCGATTGAGAATAACAGCTAACACAAACGCGGAGTTCCAAAAATCTTTTAGACCCGTGACACGCCTTGGATTAATTTAAATTCCACTGTGGTCTCGCAAAGTTGTCTATTTCCTCCAAAAAAAAACTTTTTAAATCTACCTGAGGTAAATAAGTTAATATTTATATCCCAATATACTTTAGTGCACATCAAGGAAATTATACATTTCATGTCGAAATGTCATTATATTTGTGATATATATTAGTATCTAATGGTAATTTCTTCCAGATAACCCATTTGTAAAATAGGATAGAATATTATGTTATTTTCTGTCGAATTTTGTTGTTCTTTCTCTTCGATTAAAAATAAATATTGCTATGTAATTATCTTATCGTACTATTAGTATTTTTATATGTTCTGTAGCAATATCGACCATTGCTTTATTATGTACAGTGCCCTTTACTACCGCAGTCATTAGATCTTGTCTTCAGAGAACCGACATACTATATTTTGATAGTAAAAATTTAAAAATTGATCGTTTTACCTTTATCTTTGACTAACATTAAAGGCAATGCAATGAAAATAACTATTAAAATACATATTATAAAAAAGTGAAGAATATTGCCTCCAAACATCGATTTATCTGGTTGTCATTTACAACTTACTACTTTACAAATTCTCCTATGATTAGTTTCAATTAGTAGCCCAATTCATGACCCAGGTCTGCAGTCTTAACCGTCACCCATCCAAATACCGATCGCGATCGCAGTTGCTTAAAGTTGTTAATCAATACGCTGGACTTAATATTATAAGGTATTCCTATGCTATGGTATACACTCGACTGGCATAGACTATAGACTAGTGCTATGTAATTTAACATTGTTGATCTATGTTTCGGAAACCATATAATATAGCGAAATATAGCCAAGTAGTTCCGGGACCGAATTATGACAGAGACTAGAACTACATTATTATTTTTGAGAACTATTTTTTCCAATAAGATTTTACTAAAATCAATTATCTCCTATATTCTCATTATTCTCTGTCCAAGAACATATAATAATAATATATTTTATAGGTTCGTTCACTCAAGATTCCGTAGCCCAGGAGCGAGATGGCTTCCGTAAGAGTTCTTGTGGTCTCTGGTCAAAACTCCCCAGCAACACATGCAACATAGCCCAAGTTGTATCATATACGTATGTTTGAACACAAATTGTTTATGTACAGAAATAAATTCTTACCAAATAACAACCACGAATATTGTTATCTTTGTGGCAAGAATATTTACAAAAGAATACTTATCAAACAAATTATTATAATACAGTGTCTTGGTATCTGGTGTCTTCCGATGTTTGTAATGTATATTACATAAAAGATTGGACTGATAGAAATAACTTGAAAAATTAAAAAATCGTTATAATTACAATGTTTACACGTAATTTCATTTTTTAATGTCGATATTTTTTTATAGTTCAAGGCTATGTATGGCTAGGCGGCTCTGGAATAATCAATATACATGTCGGAGATGGTCATTAGTATAGACGTGAAACGAAACACAGCACGATATCCGAGTGATAGCAGCACCGCCGCGATGACGTCGGTACTCGGCTAACATCGTGCTACAACTGAGCCTAGCTAGTGGAGTGACGCCGGATGGAGCCACAGTTTACATTCTGCGGTCGAAGAGATCGGTTCCTCCGCACTGGGAACTGTTACTTGTTTCGTTTGCCCGGTGTGAAGTGTTTGTTAACAATTAATTAAAAGTGTTAAACATTATATGCCCACGCTATGTTCGACAATGCTGCTAAAACTAATAGCGTTGCCGACATACATGTTGTCACATCAGCCACCAAACGAACTAACGGACCATCTGGTGAATCAACACCAACACATTAATAACCAACACACCAAAAGCCTCACCAATGGGTTGTCAGCCAAGGATAATGGGGGCACCACCTTTGTTATTTGGCACGTCACCACAGAAATAAAACACTATTAAAACATTTCACAGTGGATTAAGAAAGAAGAAAAATAGTTAATATGTCTGATAAATGACCTTACCACCATGTTAAAGCTCCGTCGGGCCTAACTTTAGTGATACAAAGTCCAACAACCTTCGACTTTCCAAATTAGTGCGCTTTACCATCTAAGGCTACATCGCCACTTACCGTCAAGTGGGATTGTAGTCAAGCATTGACTTATAATGAATTTGAAAAGGGGAAACATGGCGCTATTGCCTCGTTGATTGATTAGCAGAGTGAATCATAAGCAAAGAAAGTTGTTTGGAATTTAAATTGAAAAGGGATAAGACTGCTTGGACATGAGTTTAATATTAAGCCAGTTTAAATGCGTTCTGTAACTGTGAGTAGGAAAAAAATCTCCTCGGGAATTTTTTGCCATTTCTTCTTCCCGGACCACTAACGGTAGGGATTTGTTGAAACGATGGCGTAGGTTGACTTTCAAAAAGTGTTAGTAAAAACCAACTTCGAATAAATATTATTTCATTTCATAGAGGTCTTTTAGATAGCTAGAATAAAACAGAACAAAATACTATTTATTGTATACCATAACAATGACAAGAAACCAAAAGTCAGCACATAATATGGAAATATTACCGGCGGTTCATCACTAAACAGCGATCTCTTCCAGACAACCAATAGTCTTATCGCTAATCCAAACTATAATCGCGCAAAAGAATAACTTCCATCACTTTACGAAGAAAGGCACCTTACATACTTAGTTAATAGTAGTAGTAAGTACTCATAAGGACAATATGGTAATTAAGGGATTCAGTCATCATCGATCATGTTCTGAACCACAATCCCCATTTTAAAAAACTCTTGTAACATTTGAAAAGTGCATTATTCTGGTAGGACGTATCATGTTTATATACAATTGTTCAAGCGAGAACAGGCCGCTTTTTAATAATGTAAAGAAATTAAAATTAATAAACCACTGAAAAAGTCATAATGCGCGTCATGGAATATTCTACTTAAAAGAACACAGACGTAAGTGAATTTCGATGATCATTAAAACTTTATTGCAAATAATACAGCAAGACGAAATAAATGCTAATGGAATAAAATATTGGTGCCATTAATCATAGGGTCCAATTTTGGTACCTCGCTCGACCAGAAGCGGCATTGTCGCATTGAAAGCACTCATTTATTGCTCACTTTATTTATGATTCGTGATATTTCTCTCCATACTGGTAATCATTTAATTTATACTTACAAATCTATCTATCTTTAAGTAACTTAATTGGAAACATACCTGTTATTTATAACATAATATATTTTATATAATTAATGGAATTATGTTTATATGTGTAATTTATAACAAGTTTACAGTATCAATTAAAATGAATAAACCTATACTCACGTTTAATGTAGTAATAATCATAAAGTATTTCATTTATGGGATATTTTTCTATATAGATCTACTCCTAAACGTATAATTTACTATTTAAATCTTTTCTTGCGTGCTGACATTGCTAGTTAAAATATATGCTGAATTAAATTCTTCAATTCACATATTAAAAAATAGGTATTTCCTTTGACTTATTCAGCTTTGATTTAAGGATTTTAAGTTATGTTTGTACGAATACTCGTACACGATAATGAACCGAGTCGTACGTGCGCAGTAATCATAAAACTTAAAAAATATAACATTCATATAAGTTCATAAGAAAAATTCATATTATGATAACTTTCCGAATATTTGTATAAATATATAAATATGGGATCTTCATTCAATGCTTCATATCATTATTTGTTAACTAAAGTTGTTACGATTATTTTAAAAAGTTTCATAATAAGTACTCGGAAACTAAGTAACAAGAACTCAGAAACCAAATAAATACACTATTAAACGATCAGTAGGAATCTTACGGGGCAAAGATTTAACTAATTCAGTTATCATACTCATAAATAAACGCATCATTCCAAGTTACTTATCGACCCTTCGTGTATACAAACTCTTAATTAACCTTAAATAAATCGAATCCATTATTGCGAAAAGAAATTTGTTGAATGTGCAGAGTCATCCGAGTGCAATTTAAAACGTCTGTCGGCCGGGCGGGTTGATCAACTGATCGCTATCTACAATATTACGTAAATATTGACCGTGTATTAATATATTCAAGTGTACATATCGACCAATACGCAAACAGTGCATCGCATACGAATAAACGAATATTAAATCGATAGGCGAAAATGAGCCGACAGGATCCTCGGTTTCCACACTGCACTAATATCCGTTACTCCAAACCAATCATAGTAGATACGGACTCACCAACGCTGCTTCCGAAAGACGATAAAAAAAATTCACAGCTGATTCTAGAAGGAAGACGGATTATGGCTCGTTGAAAGGGAAAAAGGAAGGGTGGCACACGATTATAATCATATTACTTAATTGTGCTCTATTTTGAATGCCTGTACTCAGGATACCACTGACCACATGCAGAGACCACTCAAATAATAATCATGGCACACAGTGTACACCTGGCTTAAACAAGCTTATTAAATATGAAAATCCTGAATAACGCTATCGAATAACCCTTTCTACATAATTAGTACATTCGGGTCAAAGTTCTCTACCCATTATCATTTAGCGTGATGGGGAATCTCCCTTTAAAAGAAAAGTTAACTCTTGAGAATCTTCTGTGTCACACCAACATCTTGCAATGATGGATAGACGACCAAGTATGCCACTGTTATTATTAGTTCTGTACCAATGAAAGTGCATTTACTAGTATACAATTCGTTGTAATTGAGAAACAAATATTTAAAAAGGGCACAGAGCAATAATGAATGGCGTCTGAAGTGTTCGGTACACGCCTATTCATATCTAACGCCGAGAACAACACAATGAAGATACAAAAAAACAAAACACGATTTGTTGTACAAAAATAATGTACCGAAAATCAGTCATTTATTTTTATTTGTGTATTATTTGATGCTAGTTTTAATATAGGTTAGTATGATAACAGTTTTTCTGCATATCACTGTTAGACAGCAGTTTCATGACAAGCTACAGTTTTTGTTCTCAAGGTGGTTTCAAGGTGGTCTATTGTCATGTTCACACCGATGTGAACATAAAGAACGAATAAAAAAATATGACGAACAAAATATATATAAATATAATACAGCTTCATGGTAAATTAATATTAACATGTTCAGTGGCCCTAAAACTTCAGAATAATAATAATCACATGTATGAATCGCCAGTGGTAGGTGATTACTTGAGTCAAGTACCTTCGGACGGGTATAGCTGGATGGGTGACCGCTCGCAGCAAACTTTTGTATGCGTTACCGCGATTCGGAAGGCACGACAAACCGACACTACCCATTATAACCGGTAAAAGTAATTTTCAACATTAACCAACTAAGTTCTGCTCCCATTCACAGTGATACATTAAGATGTTGGAACATTGCCCATCTTTAATTTTCAATTACGATTACGACCAAAAACATGAACCTTGAAATGGTTAATAGATGTGTTGGTTACTTCAGATATTTTTATTGAACTGATCAGATGAAATAAATTTGAAATTTATTTAAAAACAAGTGACAGACAGCGTATTTAAAAGATGTCTGACCTGTCTGAGAAAATTCCACGAGATTCTTACCGACCGAACCCTTATCAGCATTCACTCAGGCGTAAATCATCCAAAGTGTTAACGCTCGATATCCAGTATGATTCTGTCCAACTAATTATTTTTTATGATTAAAATATGTACGTTGTATCTTTTACGTTACAATTACACTTACGACTTTACGTATTCCGCCAACCCTGTCCCTTACTCGATTCAACAAAATAAACATCGATTATCCTTTTCCACATCGTTAAATTTTCAAAGTTGGAACAATATTGTACGATAATGTACGTACTGATTTGATATTTCTATTGATCCAATAATTTCGCAATAAACCAAATTTTAAATTACCTAAATTCAATTTCAAGCATCCTTGATACTTGCATTGAATCTTCGGGCACGTACGATGGCTCGTTGATTAAGGTTATTTTGGATTCAATCATTCTTCCATTATTTGTATTGCCTTTAAACATTATAGATACGTGCATGGACTGTTGTCTGACCTTGTTAATACTAACCCAATAAATTTCACATTTCCATGGACAAAATACTCGATTCTTATTTTCTTACTGTATACTACAAAATTGTTTTGACGATAAATCTTTATACTTTATTATCTAGTGAATCTACTCTGTAAATATTTGGAAACTCAGCTTACCGTAACAAATACCATAAACCATGTAAAACCCATAGAGTACTCAATGTATTATAACGGACACAGATTACTCTCTTATAACCTTTTTAGGGAAAACAGCAAAAAAATTAAATTATTGTGAGTAACACCGTGTACTCGTAGTTTAACGTCTATAAAACAATTTAAAATAAAAACGTAGTCAGTTAACTTTACCGACGTTTCAAGGAATAGGTTGTCGCATTAAACTGCCTCAAATTATCGACACCTCGAGGCTATAAATAAATGAAATTAATGACCAACAAAACAAATTATGCTAATATGTTCATTTGTATTCTCGTAACAAATATTATGTATAGCTGCGGGTCATTTTGGATGAAGTTCCTTCAGGAATTCCTCGTACAGTGTAATGAATGGGTGGGGTAATAGCGACCGCTTTCCACAGCTCGTAAAGTGTATCGGTCATCGCAGACTGCGATTACAATATTTTCTCTCCGACAAGCTTTAACGATACTTTAAACGGTGCTTCGGCCAATTTTCGCGCCTCCATTTCTTATTTACCCGCACTCCGAATTCAATTAAACACTCATCGATTTTTTATGTGTTTTTTAAAAGTGAATTATGTTAACAACGATCGCGCCATAGATGGTGGGTTATAATTTTCCTAAAATTACAGAAACGGTGTTAAATCGTCATGCAGCAGGAACGACATAATTGCTGTTATAAATTGTCGAGTGAACCACTTACTGGTCGGGGTGGTACGCGACCTGCACATGCTATCACTTCCCGATGGATTTGATTGCATATCAAGTTCTCTTATCAGAGATCGATTACGTAACATGGTAGGCCAGGACTGTCAATTTGTAGAAGTATGTAATTTAAATGCATACTTTATTCAAGTGACTTATTTTGTAGGAAAATCAATTCGCTGGTATTACTTGGATAGGAAATAAGAAAAGTAGATAAACGGTGAGAGTAATTTTATACTTAAAGTAAGGTACGTGTAAGTTTTTAAGTAACTATAAGAAGGTTCTACTTAATTATTTGTTCGTAACACCTCCTTACTTTTCCGCACATTCTTAAGGTTCACTGCTTTACTTATTGGCAACTTCAAAAATAAATGTGTATGTAAACATCCTTAATTAGAACACCTTCACACAAGATAGCTCGAAATACTTTAAGTACTGAAAAATTGATAGTGCTACCAAGTAAACTGCACGCAAATTAATTTAGTTTAGGTGGGGATTCTATCCCACTTTAATCCTCTCAGCACTTATCCTACGTATAGGGAGAGGTTCTGGGATCTCATGAGAATGCACCAGTGCATCTCCTGTTCAACGATCAGCGTGCTCTTCCTAGGACCTCGACAAGTCCCTTACTTTTGCCTTCCTTGCCATAAGCCATAAAGATTATCATAAAGTACCACGAATCCAAGATGTGACCGAGACAACGATGACATCCTCCTCCCCGGCGTGATGTGCTTTCTAGTGTCTAGTTCACCAATGAAAGTGGTGATAAAGTCTAAGATGTTGAACGCACTACAAGATATTGAACCACATTGTAAGAAGGTGGAACACCGACGCGGGCAAGTTATTTTAGTCCTTTGCAGTGCGCACAATCAATGACGACGCAAATCCCGCCGTTCGTATATGTGGTACGTTCACTGCGTAAGGATGGATACCCGCTATACGTCGAGTTGTTCGATAGAGAAACGGCGATGGAGGAATTACTTCGAACAATTCCTGCGCACACTCTCCAAAATGTATCCTAAACAAGACCGAGAGACTGGCAACCCTGCGCTTGAGCTCAAGGCTTTGCAGATTAGTTTCGACTAGATCTGGGTCACCAATTTTTTTTAAATGTTAAAAGCCGACAAACGAGCAGACGAGCTACCTAATGGTAAGTGGTCACCGTCGCCCATGGCCATCAACAAGACCAAAGGTATCACTGATGCGTTGTCGGTCAGGAAATGAGAAGAATTTAAGAAAGAATGTACTGGCTCTCAAGCCTCCAGCCGGAACACGACGAATCGCTTGGCGACATGGCTTTGTCTGATGGGTGGTAACCAGAACCGGCAGCCGATGTTATGACCTCCCACCGGAGTAGCTGCTCGTTTTACACTATTCAGGGGACACGTGTAGGGATTTTAGTGATCAAGTAACCTCCTACGGACGGGAGCAGCCCATCCCCCGAATTTGTTATAAGGATGATAGAGAAAGTCAAAAATAGCTACATAAATTGTTCAACTCATGGCTTTTCACCGAATAATGTGAAACATTAAGTATTTTAAAACAAAAGCAATTATTAAATACAATACTACATTATATAGTGCCTTCCAAAAAATGCCTTACAACTTAATTTACCAAAATCTTAATTAAGTAACCATCGAAATATGTTACAATGAGTCCCGCTGCTCATTCCACTCCCTCTTAACTGTTTTAAGTCACGCAACACAACATAAGTATCGATTTAGTAAATGAGATAATTTGCAAATATTTTTATGCGGTGCTTGTTTTCAATTTGTTTCAAACGTGATTAACTTAAGTAAAATCCTTCTATTTCGTATACCCAATGACACACTCGCTTTAAGTACTTTTACTGTTTAAGTTAACCTTTTTATGTAACTCGTTATTTATACAAAAGCTATTAAAAAAGAACAGCAAAACGTGTAAACAATTAAAACGATCTCATTATAGTACTTTTAAATGGTATCTACTCTCACCAAAATCGCAGATTTCAAGACACTCAAAGTTACTCTCAATTTGCGGGGGCGACGCGGTAAAACATTTTAATGCTGAGAATTCAATCTCTCCTGTTCTTAGTGCATAGTGTTGAATAACAGAGTAGGCATTACGGCCGATCCTTCCACATGGAGTTCATTGGGCTGTATTACTCAGAATATTCCGACGGCACTCTGTAGGATTTATCCTGCATGACTAGCTATCGCTCTTCTTCTGATATATACTATGAAACCAATTAAACTATTCTTGGCTGTGAAAGCAACGAGGTCTGCTTTACTGAGGTTTCACTTTACTGAAGTATTTTACTGAATTATTGAAATCTATGACCAGTGCCAAATATTTATTATTCGGTGTAGTCTACTAGTATGTTGGCTATTAATAAAGAAACAAGCAAGCAAGCAAGCAAACAAACAAACAAACGTTCACACACTCATACCCTGTGTTGCGAGTGGCATGGACATACACATATGACATTACAAACACCCATGACCCGAGAACAAACGTTTATCTGTCACATAAATGTCTGCTCATAAACATACATTACATAAAAAAAATTGAATTATCGCTTGCTTTAATAAAATAAAACTCCGTAAGGATACTTCTATATTTGAACATTCTCAAAGGTATATGAAATTTAACAAACCGTACCTACCACGACAGCGTAAATTGTGTGTAAAACTTATCGTCCTGAGAGAAGACCTGAACCCAAAGCAGTGTGTGATATTTATAAACTCAATCTAGCTCCGTTTTGTGCTCCACTCCACTCCATCGTGTTCTGTAATAGTTTTCAATGGTATTATGATGCCGTTGAGGCTGGATAGCTTTTAACTAAATAAACTCATTGATTTTTCTGCACCATTTTAAAAGATAAACGTGTACAATCTAAGCAATTTTTGTATATTTTTATAGTTTCAAATGTAATCCAAAAACCCTTGTATGGCTTCTCATTTAATTATCTAGCATAATTCCGACTAAAAGACAATAGTGGCTTCACTTCAAAAATAGATGATATTATTCCTTGTATCAGAGTCGTCCTCCCTAATTAATGAAACACAGATAGAACTTACAGAGCTACGAATATGGTACTAAATTATTACCACCTGTGTAAAAATATAGTATAAATACGAAAAGCATAGATAAACAAAAACATCAGAGTCACAGGCAGCGGCGCGCGGTGCTGTGTGTGCGGGAGTCGCATGAATTCGTATCTCACGCGATCGTCCTACCTCGATCGCATCAGTATAAAGGCCTGGTCACAAGTCCCATCGCAGCATTACTTGCTTCGCAGTAACTTTACTCACATTACTATAAATAATAATATTAATATAGTTCACATCCTCAGAACCTTGCGCAATTATCCCTGTATGAGAAGGACAGAAAAATACAAACAACTAAGAGTCAAAAGACAAAAGTGTCTGACACAAAAACTTCCTCGATCTTGAATAGAACCCCAAACATAAATAGTTTTTTCATGTAATACACCTATACTCTTTTTGTTACAAGATTAATTTTTAAATCGCAATAGAAATCCCTATTTGTAAATAGTAAAAGTTATTTTCAATAATTATAATATATAAAGTAAGCTCAACCCAAAATAATTCTTTTGCACAAATAATTCGTTTGCAAACTAGCAAAAAATATCTTATCACAAAAACATGCTCCACGAATATTTGTCAGCAATAATGATAAATAAAAAATGTTTGCGCAAACTAATAATCAGAGTGTAATTACAGTGACGATTAAAAAATTCAAGATAGATATTAAAGCGGCCGCTGACATCGCTAATCAAGGGCGGTAGCTGGATAAAACGACATACATTAATCTTCAAAAACCAGAAGATTCAATTACACGGCTACCGGAAGGCTCTGCGAGTGGCAATAACAAATTGTCCAAGATAAATAAGGCCTTTTTAATGCAAAGAAGAAGGCTCCCATCCGTTCCTCTTATCGACGCCGTTTCTCGAGAAATTTATCGAACGCTTAATGTTTCGGTCAAAATTTAATTGGTACTCCTCTGGTAAAGCCTTGCCGCTTTTAAATTATAACACTTTAAAACACTTTGATGCGACATCGATAATTCATCGCCGTAAGAATCTTTCTAGTAATTAGAGATGCGCTTTCGTAAAAAGCTTAATTATCTTCTTGTATATTTAAATAGCCGTTAATTATTGTGACCATTTGAAATGATAGACAGGAATTATAAGGTTGACGTTGAGAAATACATTTCAAATAGCAACTAGAAACATTAAATGTTAATGTTATGTTAATGAGAAGATAAATTCGTCTTAATTTAATGACATCTACATTTTAAGTACAATTTTGAGTAACAAATTTTTTGCATTAAGACTATCGATATATCTACACCACTATTTAAATAATAAATTCACAATCTAAGCAGCTTATTTATACGTTTCAAAGATAACCCTTACAGCACATGCAATAAAAACATCACGTGGGTTGTGTGATAATAGAAGAAGTGTTACAATCCATCTTGAATCTCATTGTTATCTATTGGAGGCATCCATGCGAATAGTTTGCCCATTTTTTTGGCCTTTCGTGGACTTTCTCAGGCAGTTTTTACTTTGTTTTTCTATATCTTTGCTCAAAACACACTACAAAACTATCTGACAAATAAGCAGACGATTATTATATTACGATCTATTTTGCCAGTCTGTTCTAAGAGGCATACAAGAAAGACCGCCTGGGTCAGTCTACTTTAAAAGATAAAAACATGAAATATATTGGGAAAAACATTAATCAAACCAAGTATCGATACTTGAAGTTTATCAGTTAAAATTCATTTACTATTAGTAAATAGTTCCCTAAAAAAATTGCCAAACTAATATCAACCGAAAGTAAAAATCCTATGATGAAAATTCCATTATTTATTTTAAACGTTTCGAACCATCGTTTAGTTGCAAATAGAAAAAAATGTACGAAGAAATACAGACATAGATAGTAACAAGTTAATCTTGGCTTAAAATCAAATCTTCATCAATAATTAATTCGCTTACTGTGTCCAGAGTTTTCAATCCATTATTTTTTTGCCACAGCACGGCGACTCTACATGTGCGTCGCCTGCATACCAACACGGCAGTGTCGCCGCCGCGTCGCATAACCATGGCAGCCGTGTCGCCGTGATCTCGGCCACTATTCCATGTCTATAATTCCAATCCAACCGCCTATTATCATGGCACTTAAGTTCAAAATTGTAGCGAGCCCGCTGAATCTTAATACGTGCATGGTCAGTCCTATTTAGCGAGATCGCGAGCCTGACACGAAACCTCTCTCGATCGATGAAGCGTGTTGCTATTTCTGAGGCCTTTTGAGTACACAAACTTCATATTTCGTGTTAAATAGATAAGATACCTAATTTATTATGTTTCCTATTTACTAAACGTGACTTTAACATTATGCTAGGATTCGCTTGCTAAATCGTGATGTTATAAGTCAAATAGGCAACAAACAGAATAGGCTGCATGAAAGATAATTACCTAATAAGTATTTTTTAATAAGTATTTTATTATTTTGGAGATTATTACTCTGGTTATAAAACATGATATTATACAAACGAATAAAGAAAATAGGAATTAATTTAAATATACACAGTAAAAAACAAACGAACGGAGTACGTTTTTTTTTATTTTAAAGTTTGTTACAAAGAATTGTATTACCTATTCCGTACCTATTCCAGATGAATCGCCTAAATATCAGTTCAGTTTCTGTATCCTAATGAAACACAAAACCGTTGCCAAAAATCACTAGGTTCAGTAGCGATCGACTGTTTACAGTAGCACCTTCTTAAAATCGAAACAGACCAAAGAGACATATTATTTTCGTCCTTGTAAACATAATTCTGGTAACTATTATTTCAACATCCATTAAGACAACGGTCTTCTTTATTTTCCACACTGTATCAAAATAATTTACTATCCTACGATAACAGTATCCACGTACAGATAAAAACATTTGAAAAGCAGATTAGTATGATAAAAAGTTACGTGGGATACACGCGTCTCATAATTCGTTATAAATCTGTGCTAAAGATATTTAAAAAGTTCCATAGTGTTTATATCAAAGGACAATGTTAATATTTCTTTTCACTCATTTCACTTCATTTTCATTTCATTTCACTGGATTATTTTCACTAGGTAAGCATAGCTTCTTTTTCAACTGTTATCACGGAAATAAATGGATTTTTATACTCGATATTATAACGGAATAACTTATGAACCTAAACAAAGTTTAACCACGCACTTGCAACAGTAAATTGTTTTTGAATAAAAAATCCTGTTACATCACCATGTAACTTTTGATTGTAATTTAGTTTAGCTGTATGAATGAGGTCCGGTCACCGCCCGCGCCTCTCCACACAATAGTGTTTCGACTCATCTCATATTGCAACGACCTCTTATAAATATTTATCCAATCCAGTGTTGACAAACGTATTTACATTATTATAGCGTCTACTTGTTTATGTCGCAGCGACAACCCGCGTGGGTTGCGTATTTTGTGTTGCGCATCACTTATATTAAATTTGTGTTAGTAGGACTGGAGATAAGTGATGACAATAGAAATAAAGTGTTACTAAACGGTACGTGTAACTGATATTTATATCAAGACGCTATATCCTAATTCTA
Organism: Megathymus violae; assembly: GCA_003671415.1. Lineage (NCBI taxonomy): Eukaryota > Metazoa > Arthropoda > Insecta > Lepidoptera > Hesperiidae > Megathymus > Megathymus violae. The sequence goes on from PDGT01000071.1 coordinate 1,601,999, forward strand.
ATTAATAAATTCAATAATTCTAGAATGGTTTGCAAATAGCTCTCTAACGGATCAACTGCCATTCGGTTAATAATAAAATTAATGGTATTCCTGTCTGGAATATTCAACATTACTTATTGAGTTTGTTAAAAAATATTTTGTATTTTTTGATGCTAGCCATTTTGGCGCGAACACCTCACGACGATGAATTATGATCAACCAGTAACTGTCTTACATATAGGCTTAAATTTATTGACATGAAATAAATGAAAAAAAAACCCTATAGAGAAAACAATAAGTAAATAAATCCAGAACAACATGTGGCATAAACCCGGCGTCCTGATAAAAGTACTCCGCTGACAAAAAGGAGTCCGCACTACATCCGTCCGGTCCGTTTTAAGTAAACGGCCTATCCAGTATATTTACGTTATAAACATCATTGTACAAGACATTCCTATATCCCGCAAGCCAGTACTACAGTTATTTTCCTCACCTCACCGAATTCTACGCCTGTGGTTGAATAGAAACGAGATGCAGTCGGCGAGGCGTGCGCAATTATGTCAGCCGCCCATCAGGCACTTTCTCGGGCGCCGCACGTCGCGCGTCGACCACGTCCATGTCCGTCGCGTTCGTCGCGTCCCGTCGATTCACGCCTAACACAACTCTACCGCATCTGATTGATACGGTAAACTAAACAAACGTGAACCACCAACTTTCTTCGGTTACCATAAAGTCGAAATTACCTATCATAGATTGTCGTTAACGATATCTTGTTTAGAGGTTAATTATGTTGAACAGATAAAAAGGGTCATTTAACATATCCAATGAAAGGGTTCATTGTGAAAAATAAATATATTTTTTATGATTCTAATAAGCTTAATTTAAAAGATTTTTCAAGGAAATAAACCGAATTTAACCATTCTTTCCTTCGTCTACCAACCTACCGAGTATATATTTCTGTAAGTCAAATCGGAAAATAGATAACTACGCACAGATTACACGGGGACCTAAACGAAAATCATAAAACGTGTCATATATATGTGTATATATTTATCTACTCCCATGCTTTAAATCCTCTATAAAAGATTCTGAAACAGTTAGCTTACTGCCAACATTAAAACACCCAATGACATAATAACTATTATATCATCCAAACGGATGATATAATGTTGTACTGAATTTCATTATAACTCCTTTGTTTCTTTTCGATCCCTTCTGTGTAAAGGGTTTACTCAACAGACAGCCACATTCTTACTGCTCGATATAGATAGAGATACCACACGTATCTCCATGAATTTCAAAAAAAAGAACAACCGTATGAATTTTAAAAAAGAACATTGTCATTCACGATCGACTTCTCCTCGTGTGATAAACACACATTCGTGTTTTAATCACGTTTTAATCAAACGTGTTCTTTCATCAGTAGGCAATAGTTACATTCTACTTGTTTACGTATACTATCCAGTCGCATCTTCGGTAGTTGTGCGCACACGAAGAATACTATTCGACCGTCATACAGTTTATAACTAGTACGGAGGGTAGTGCTACTTGATTTTGGGACGGTTACAATCTCGCAGATGCTCACGTAATAATGATAGGAAATATGCTTTGAGTTAAGTACTACTTGTTATATTAGTTAGTGTTGTGTTAGTTATAAGAGATTGTAACTCTATTGTATAAAATAAATAAATAATACCCCTTATTATACAAGTTGCATAAATAACTATTACAATACGATTTCCTGACTGTTTTTTTCCAATTCCATCCAACTAAATTCGATCTTACTGAAACAAAGGGACGGATTTACCCACATACAAACGTGGTCATGCTTGAGAAGTGGCCGTGCTCCGTGCTTCCGTCGTCCGGATAACATAGACATACACAAATGTGACACCACAACAATCAAGACCAGATAACAAACAATCACACATAATTGTTATCAACTATGTATGTTACGTGACCGTCAAATATTTTTTAAATAATTTATTTACCTTTCATATTCTCAGTATACTGATGGAAACATTAGACAAATAATTGTACTGAATATAATAAAAGCCTTTACCAGTATTTTTATAGTCCAGTGGTTTATCTTATTTCTTAAAGTAATCAATTATCTGAAAATAATATATAATTTCGCCTTACAAGCATGCATATGCTAAATGCATTCCATCGCGTTGACATCGGATTCTCTCTTCAATAATTACGGGCCATAGGAAGCTAGGTACGTAGAACGGATCGAACGTCGGATGATAGCATGGCCCGCAAAACGACGCGAAACGTGAGAAAATGACTGAACAAACTGAACCTGTGCTTAAATCGCCCTGCAAACATCATTACCTGCATAGTTTGCAACCTTCCCGGTCAATAACAGACTGAGAAAAACTAATTGTAGACATGGGTGTAAAACAAAAAATATTAGAGACATGAATGTAGCAATACACAACAAAATCTTCGCATCGTTAACTTTCGAGTACCCTCATCAATTCCAGATCAGTTATAATTATCATAGCGTCTAGTTTATTAATTTTCATGGCAACCTTCGTATTTCAATGAACATCATGTCGGTGCGTACGGAAGTACGAAGATTGATATATAGACATTTTATATTAGCGTTTTTTACTAATAATGTTTGTATTTTTAATGTATAAATAATTGAAATATATCATTATCTGACTTTACAGTGTCTACAGAAAGCTGTTTTTATCAACGCTGTCTAGGTTGCCACCCTGAGGAGACAGGTTGGCCAGGCAAATCTGTAACGTGTCATCCTTCCAACTGGGTGACAGCTCAATGGGTGCACAACTTAGGGCATCCACCGCCCTCGACCGACTCCAATACTGCTATTGAATATCAGTGTTTAAAGATGGTGGCTACGCCTGACGACAAGTCGTGTGAGTACATCGTTGATATACGAGTAGATTCAATACAATGTTTAATAAGATGTAATTTATAGTTATTTTCCGGCTCGACGGACCAAATTTCGGTGCGTTCAACAAGTGTGATAGAAATTATTAATAAATTAGAGATATCGTAAAAAAATATCTCGCTTGCTGATCAGTATATTATTATGTTCAATCTAATATTTGTATTATTTATTGTTTATTGAAACTTGTTATGAGTGTGATAATATTTATCTTTACTAAGAGTGTACATATGTATGTATGTTAGACTTGTGTCGTATATGTTTCTATTAATGCTAATAAATATGACCCGGAATGAAAGATTTCAAATTTTCAACCTCATTCAAATTTCAATTTTCAAAGTCAACATACGAGTAAAACTTATGTTTCCTATTCTACGGGAGCATAGCAATTTTCTGGGATAAATAGTAAGTAGCCTTTACTTCATTTTAAACTTTCTAATTTTGCGATGTTGTCGTCACCCATCAATATCATCCACTTAATTACAGGCTCATGACGTTATAATAGTCTAATAAAGAATACGTACAGTACTGTGCACGTGAGCTCGAAGAAATCCTTTTTCTAACAATCGAAACAAAAATCCTATTTGTAACAATTATAATAATCAACACGCGCACGCAATCATTTTCATGTTACTACAATTCCTCTTGTTGCGGGTAGTACAAACATACACAAATAATACATCACACCCATAAAGAAACATTATTATCAGTCATTTAATTGTCTACCTCGACGGGAAGTCGAACCTAGAATCTTACGATATACTGGACAGGTAAAAAAATATTTGGCATAGTTATAATTTCCATAATCGCACCTCAGTATTTTACTACAATTTATATTGTATAAATGTGATTGTTTTTTTCAGTTGGCAACACCGTAGACGTTATTCGGGGATGTATTCCTAGAGTCCAAGTAGATTCGGTGTGCTTAGGTTTAGTGGCCGTGGAGCGAGCGCGAGGTCATAGCGACGCCAGATGTTTTATTTGCAGTCGTAATGACTGCAATGCGGCTGCACGTCTCACACCAATAATGTACCTCCCAATAATTTCCGTGATGACATATTTCATCTTTAGATGAAAGTGCGCCTTAAAAATTTATTAGGTCATAAACCAAAGGAACAATAAAATATATTATTGTAGAGTAATAAACTATATTTCGGTTCTTGTACAACATTGTCGGTTATATATAGATTACGATGTGACTTCTTTATAATAACAGATAATACGATAAGATAATTTCAATTATATTTTGTACCTGACAAATTGTACCTAATCATAAAAGTTTGGCCCTGTTAACTCGGCTAGATTTTACTGTAAGACTTAACAACGTAATCTAGTCTATAAATTAGTACAAATAACACAATCTTAACGATATAATATTAAACTGATATGCCGTGATTATTGTGTTTTATTTATTATTAAATAAATTGGAATACTAGTCACAACAACATTTGTACTAATATGTATAAAAAAGTACCATGACATACTTTTAAAAACTAGTCAAATTAGTACAAGAGATAGAATAGAATTCGTAGTCACTAATGTTTACGACTAAAATTAAGTACACTACACATTTCAATTTGATGCAGATCTGATAGTGAGAATTTTCCGATAATTAATTTCATTTGGAGGCAAAAATTGAAACATTCAATATCAGTAATTAAAATTAGTTTATGTTTAGTTAACACTTATTAACTATCGGAGTTAAAATACACTACATCATTTCACTTAAACAGTTCTGCTGACATTTTTTAGTTTTGGCACTTTTAATGGCATTGTTATATTGCCATTAAATCGATTTTTAAATGTATTTTACTATATTATACAGCTAAAAATACAGTTTACACTACTTAAGAATGCACAAAAACTAAAAATACATCTGTCTGTCTATAACTACAATGTTATTTCTAGCATTGAACAAGTTTATATAAGGTTCTTTTAAAACGCTTGACAAGTTGAATTTTTTGCACAGTATTAAATAAATAAGATACTATTATTTGATATAAATTGATAATTTTGCTTCTAACTTCCGTTTACATATAAAAATAGTAATCATGCAACTAAAAGAACATTGCATATAATTACTGCAATTTAAAATTTAACAGATTTCTTTTAGAACCGATTTAAGAATTAACACACAATAGCAGGGTTAACAATTGAGAAATAATCGATTAAAACAAATGAATATGGATAATATATATAAAACAAACAGTAATTCTAAACCAGAACGAAGCAAGCTCCCTGCAACAACTTACAGAAGTTTTTATGAATGAAAGTAGACCGTGCGTAAACAAAAAAATTATAAGACTCACTAAGTGTAAAAGATTTTCTTTATTGTAGGCTATTTATATTTTAATTATAACGGGTTAATTTTACAAGCCTATAAAAAACTATAAACAGTAAGTATACAATAAAGTACAACAAACTTTTTCGGTCCCTGGTACCAACACGTTTCCACTTGAAGCAAGCTTTTAATAAGCATGCTCTTCAACTATAAATATGATCATGTTTAAATATTAGTGACTTGCTTGAACACATAGTATTAAGTAGAATTTACTCAACATGAGGAAGTTTAGTACTACTGACAATTGCTAACGTATAGAGAACCTTTAAAAATACAACGGAATATCTAATTCTGCATTAAAATGTTATATTACGACAACAATGGAAATAAAATGTTATATATATTCTTGGAATCATAAAATAATGTATTTTATACACAAAACGTGTTTGTTTCTCAATAACAATAAAGATATTTTGTTTGCCTCTATAGAATAAAATATAGGACCAATAATAAGTATAAGAGTATTTCAATTAGCTGAACCCACAAACAAATAAACTCTTAATATGGCGTTGGCGTAACTATACTAAACCAAAGACAAGGATCCATAAACTCAAATGAATACGTTTACACCTACACATTTCAACCGTTTAAAAAAGAACATAAATAAAAAAATTCGTCGATAATAATATTCGTTTGTCTTAAAAAAATATATGGCTAAGGCATATATTAAAAAAAATACAATATTATTTGTGTATAAAAATTAACTAAAACATCAGGTAAAAATAAATTCTCTTAACATCACATAATGGAATGATTTAAAAGGTCAATGGAATACTATGGATAGAGCAATAGATATTTTACTACGTTACTAAAGTATTAATAATGAAATCTGTAGGCGAAAGAAACTTATCAAACGTTCAAAACTGAAGTGATAATTCGTGTTTTGTGTAGGTTTCCCTTTACCTCCTATATATACAAGGAGTATATATTTCAAAATTGAAATTTTAAGTTCAATCTCCCACCCATATAGACCTAACTGTAATGAAGTTTATTTTTGACTATTGTGTTATTATAAACACAATTTCCACATATCACATTCCAATATAATTTCGATATAACATATTCAAATCGAAAATATATGCAAAAAAGGTTATTTTTGTTCTTAAATTAATTCACAAACATTTTGAACAGGTTTATCATGAATTGGTACATCTGATATAACTTTAATGACTTTCTAAAAAACATCAACGTCAAACTATTCATATCTTACCTAAAATATTCAATTAACAACAATCTATTGTACGATATGTAGATTTATAGTTAAATTTTACAACAAAAAATCAATTCCTTCATTAAAAATCACAGATACTATTTTGTTGTTCATAATCTTAAAAACTAGAGCTACATATGTTATCACAAGGAATACCTCATGGAATAGAATATTTCCTATTCTAATAAATAACACTAATTTAAAAATAAAAAATTAAAATTAAAAAGGTATAAAATAAATGCCACTGAGATTACATTTCTAAATCATTGAAATATTATACTATGGTTGTAATTAAAGTGTATAAAAAGTAATTCAATCGATACATAGCTCTGGCTAGGTAAGTTCCAAATTATTTTGTCACTTCAAACTTAAACCATTACTTTATGATAAAGAGAATTTGATGTAGATACTAACTAAATAGTTATAACGCAACAAATTATTATATTATAATGAAATTCTACAAGACCGTTATAATTCAGGTAGCTACATCATATTATTATTGTATCGTAGTCTCCACATATCACATATTACCGCCAAGGCACGCGTTCAAAATGCCAGATCTGTTCATCACTTTTCATACATCTTTTAGCCGTCATGGGGTCCCCTACACCATCTTTGCTGTTATTGAGGATTGCGGTCAAACACTGTCCGCCTACAGTCTTGAGTCGCGGCCCTTTTTGTTCCCAAATCTGTTTCTTACTATCACTACAACTCTTCCACACTGCCCGGCCGTTACCTTGTTCTAAGCACAACCCCTCGTCAGCCATTATGTTACCCTCGGGCGTATAAACTAACAGCCGTTCTAGGTCTACGTCACTGCCGCAACTAACACCCGCAGCAGGACCACCTAGCCCAGGTGTACCAGAAGTGACTCCGATACAACAACCCTTATCGTTCTTAATTCTGCCGAACCATCTCTCTTCCGTTGGAAAGAAATGCTGGGGCCACACGTTCTCCAAATACCATTTGAAACTTTTACACTGCAAATTTTTCCGTATCTCCAACCTGTCGTAGATGCTCTGTTGGTCGCGAATAGCTGCGACGGATGGATTAAATTTGAAAAAAAAGTCTGCCCACTCGTCCATCCAGACGGAGGCCGCCCTAGCTAAATTCGAATTTAAAACCTTTGTGACACCTCCAGGATATTTATAAGGACTGTGCCTTCTAAAGATGTGTCCAACCCTAGAACACGGAGTGATTTCAACCCTAGCGCCGCATTGCCAAGCCCTCCAAGACAATTCGAGATTCTCTGCACCCCAAATCAACATACCCTCGTCGTATCCACCCAATCGCCAGAATAAGCTCTTTCTGACTGCGAAGAGCCCTCCTGCCATGGCCGGAGTGGGGTAAGGTTTGGAAGGATTTTGTGATTTATTCAACATAACCTCACTGCTCGGCATTAGCCATCGAAAATGCAAACGCCAGCTGAAAGCACCCCAATGAGCATCAATGCTTTTAGTGTAAGCTAATGTATCTTCAGATAGTAGATCTATATGAGGACATATAAATACATCATCGCTACCCGCTCTCTCTAGCAAGGGTTCTAACCAACCCATAGTTACCTGCCAACAAGGATAAACAGCCCAGTAAATGACAAAAAAAATCAAAATCACTTCCCTAAGTACCTATTTATATATTTTTTAATAAAACTGAACTATATTGTCAAACATACTAGTATTACACAAGCAAAACCAATGAGGTTCACATTAGAATCATACTAGAATTTACGATGCTATGACATTTATGCAGTTATTATTTAATGATATGAATGATAAAATATCTCGAATGACTACACACATTTCAAAATACAAAAATAAAAACTAGCTCAATATACCAACCTCACAATGAGCATCTAGAAACACTAGCACATCTCCAGTAGCTGTCCTGGCGCCCATTAGCCGAGCCCCAACAAGCCCAGTCCTCTCTTTACTCCGTAGTATACGAACTTTCTCAAGTCTTGCAATTGCATCGTCTAACTCCTTGCCCAAGTACTTCCTATCACTGGCATCGTCAACCAAAATAATCTGGAGGTATGAAAATACTTTTATTATGTGACAATATCTGACATAATGATAATAAATTAGTAACTAATCTAACTAATTACTACAAATCTAAAGCTCTGACTGACCCACATTAGGGTTCACTATATCACAGTATAGAAGAAAACATAAGTGCATTAATAAATCAAACAATAATAAAAACGAACAACCACAAAAATGAGACAAATGAATGTAAAGCTCCGATAGGCATTGAACCTGGAATCTGAAAGTTTAATCTACACAGAGTCACAATAGAAACAAGTTAGATCTTTAGGTGCTGAAGTGAATTAATCACTATTATGAAATGAATGAATGAATTAAATAACTGTTCAGAAACATGCATTATGTTTAAAAATAGCATTAAAAATAAATGCCAAGTAATGGATCATCCTTGCAATGCACATGTTTCATGCGATTGAAACTTTTTCCTATATAACCCATAATTGTCCAACTGCTGGGCTCAGGTCTCTTACACAATGAGAAGAGTTAAGGCCATAGTCTATAATGCTGGCCAAGCGCCGATTGCCACAATTCACATGCTTTTGAAAACGTTATGTAGAACTCTAGTGCATACCTAGGTTTCCTCACATTGTATGGCTTCACTTTGCCAAGTGATAATTCATTTGTTATACATATATAATGTAAAAAACTAAATGTGCATGCAGGATTCAAACTCGAGTGTCTAATGTGAAAGAACCATATACTGCTATTTTCGTATGTGCTTCTTGGAATTGCTTTGTAAAATATATTATTAAACTTACCTCTTTCAATAACTGTTGAGGAGATCTTATAATAACAGACATCACTGTCCTCATCAGAGTAGACCAAGCTTCATTGTGGAATACAATTATGACACTTGCTGTTGGCAAATTTTCTAAATTAAACTCAACATTCTTGCAACTGAAAAAAATGCAACAGGACACTATAAATTTTTTTCATAAAACCATCTAGTCAGACTGAAAATGACATTCTGGATTCAATCTTCGCTGTGGCAGGAGATTATTGATATATATATATATTAATATTCAGTACTTTGTTTATTTGACATCTCTCAATTGGTGGTATTCCTGCCTACACAATGACTAGAGTCAAGTGATTCCTGGACTTTGATTCCTGGCTGGGTCAGATATTTATGTGACTTAATTATTTGTTCTTACATGTTCCTTTTGTGATATTCCATTTGTGACTGTCCATGCCACCTACAATACAGGCCACATGATACTGTGTGAACATTTATGTATTTCATTATCTGAAGTATTCTTAGCAAAAGTAGCAAAAGTAATAATCACTTATTTGCTGATGAGAGGTTTTGACAAATGGTGAGGAGTGATGGAAATGGTTTCAGAGTCATACATATGCTGAATCAACTTATTAACATAAATGAACTTAATTGATTATTATACCTAGCACTACGCATATCAGGAAGACTTCGGTTGATGGATATTCTATCGCTTACGAGGATATTGTATGAATGTAAAGTATACAACTCCCTTGCAGTAATTATTTCTCTTGGGGATAACTGCACTGGCCTTCCACCGTCCCCTGCACCCTCTACAGGAGAATAATTGTTCCTATGAATGATTTCTGAAAAAATATATATTAATAAATAAGTATATTTTTTTGGCAAATTTGAAAAACAAGTAAACAAGTCACCGATGGTAAGTGCTATTGCCCATGGATATACATATGACCAAAAGCATCATCAACACACAAAATAGAACAAGACAACCACTTTCAAGGTTTTAACTTCAGTATATAAACTTTCTCAATGAAACATCAATTTATTACTCCATTGACTCAAGAAACATTTGATGGCATGTTGATTTGTTGTATCACTACAGTCCAATATTTATCCCGTTGATTTGAAAATTGCTCAATGGAATTATTATGTCATTTGATGTGCAATTTCACAGATAATAAATATTTTAGCTCTAATTTCTAATATGCTAAACCATATTTACATAGAGAATGAATTAATATAACCAGGAAATAGACCGATTGTCAAACACAGAATGTTTTTATTGTACTGTTACTGTTTATTGTAATCTAGTCATTGGAAGTAATCATGCAGTTCATAGTACCTAATAACATATATGCAACAATTTATATATTGCTAATTGAATATGCAAAAAAAAGCTATGACGATGTTACAATCAATTGAAGTGTGTAAGAAAAACACAAACCTTCCGAGATATTCCCTCCAGAGTTTCCACCAACATAGTGACCCACAATGACCCGCATTCCATTCTTATCCACATATGAACTTGAGTCATAATGTAAACTAAAACAAAATAGAACCTTTTACTTTATGTAATGTATCTAATTAAATATAAATAAAAAAAAATAGTTTTTTTCTTATATACCAAAACCACAACTATAAAGCATAATACACTTTAGATACTTTAGTACAACTACATTCAATTAGTGGTCCACTCCAGTGGACAGGTTTGTCCTCAGGTCTGAGGAGGGCTGAAATACGGAAGCTGTTCCTTCGCAATTTCACCACCTCATGCAAGGATTTAACCATGAAGTCTAAGCGTCGGTTAAATTTTGAATGGATAGTTTTTCATTGCTTTTCAGTATAAAGTAAACACTTTTGCGGTAGCACACATATTATTCTCCACAATAAATCAAAGCAGTGATATATTGTGATTATACATAATATAATTACTGGAAAATAATACCTGCTGTACCATGGTTCCCTGTGTCTTCTTTTCACTGTTTTATACAACTTTAAACTAACATAAAACATAGCATTCAGCAAAAGGACAAAAATTATTGTCAAAGTTGCGATTCTTTTCTTTCGTCCCCTGCATCTAATAGGCCAAAGCTCCTGCAAAATATGTTGAAACACTAATTAATGTGATTTTAAAGTAAACGCGGAAATAACTAATGTTGAAAATATTACAGGCTTACCACAGTACGAATTATCAGACACTTACTTTTTTATGTAACATAGCGTTATCGTAAAAAAATTCTTAACGATTATTTTAATACTTTTCGTTTTAATTTATTTCAACCACATCAGTTTATGTTGCTTTGCTTTAGACTAATCATTTTGAAAAATTCTTGTATGGCAAAACTCAACAGTAAGGACTACGTGGGCAACCATCTCACCGAACAATTTCCATTCAAAATCATTGTGCAGAACCTGAGGTTGCCAATGAGTTAAAGATGTTTAAGGTTTAAAATAAATTAATAAAAAAATTGATATAACCCTGAAGAACACAGACAAAGTTTATGTTAATTCATTCAATATTTATAATCCACAGGCTAATTTATACATATATAGAATACAGAGATGGTCGTGAGTAGTCTATGGATTAGTTAGAGAATTTCTAACCTCTTGCTGTCTCATAATACAGACAATAATTATTTAAAAAACTATTATATGAATCTATTGACATTTTCGTGTATGCCTCGAGATAAGTCAAATCGGCTTGACCGATCATAATGAAAATTGGTATGGTGTGAAAACACGTGATTGCGCCGATGATAGGCTATATAAAATCTATCTATATAAATCTGTAATGTCTCTCTGTCTGTATATTTCATTTTTTTATTACATTTCATGATAAATATTCATTTCTGTCATACACACTGACATCAATTTAACCATGTAAAAAAAAAATATCCTTGTGTTTGTCTGGTCTGTTGTTGTGGGGCTCAGCTGCAAATATTAAGTCGATTTTTATATAACAGAAAAGAGCAGTACGCGCCATTTACAACCTCAAGCCTAGGGATTCCCTGAGAGGTCTCTTTAAAAAATTGATATTATAATTGTAGCATCACAATATATTTTAGATAATATTATTTGCGTTAAAAAATACACTGATAATTTTCTTAGAAAGGATAATGTACACAATATTAATACTAGAAATAAAGCTAAACTGATAGTTCCAAATTCTAGACTAAGCAAAACTGGTGGCAAAATTCCATTACAATTGACAGAAATGCCATATTGTACATTTAAAACTCATGTCAAATTCGTTCTTATACGGAAGGTTATTACAAATTTGATGATTACTTTCAGGATAAAACTGCTTGGACATGAGTTTAATATTAAGCCAGTTTAAGTGCGTTCTGTAACTGTGAGTAGGAAAAAAAACTGCTGAAACCACTCACGGTATGAATTTATTGAATTGATGGCGTAGTTTAACGTTTGAAAAGTGTTTGTAAAAACCAACTTAGAATAAAATATTATTTCATTTCATTTCATTGTCTGTATGTCCCGTTATAACTCAAGAACGGCTTGACCGATCTTCGTGAAAATTGGTGTGTAGTGAGAACACATGATTGTGCAGATGATAGGCTATATAAAACGTCACTTAACCTAATGATGTCTAATCAAGGTAAAAAAATATAAATTTTTAATAATCATATATATAATTAATAGTCCAACTCAAACAAAGTCGAACGGGGCCGCTAGTATTATTATATAAAATGTTGTTAAACAGTTGCTGTCACAGTTTATGGATGGGACCATTAATAGTCTTGTCATACCATTTATTACTCTCTCAGAGTTCCACTAAGCTTTAAACCTAAGTGCAGGGTTGCCAGCCTCTCGATCTTCTATAAGGTACATTTTGAAGATTGTGGGCAGGAACTGTTCGAAGTAATTCCCCGTCGCCGTTCCTCAAACAATCCATCCTTACGTAATTAACTTACCACCTATATGGACGACACCTTTTGGATCGTCATTTATTGTGCGCATTGCATAGCATTAAATTAACTTGCCCGTGTCGATGATTGCGCCTACTTACGACGTAGTCTTTAAGCTCTTCAAAGTTAATGCATTTATGACGACCCTACATTTGTACATTAATGTAAACAGCAACCTTAATTTTGGTTTCATTTCATTTATAAATAACACTATTGTCATTCATCTTTTGTACGCCTTTGTATACTATCGCTATTAAATATTTTCATCATATTTGGAGTCCTTGTTACTATTTAACCTCATTGACACGTATTTCCACACGTTTAACTTCTTAGACTTCATCACCACTTACCATCAAGTGGGATTGTTGTCAAGCATTAACTTATTTTATGTAAAAAAAATTATACTGAGTTATTGCTGGGTGACAGCAGCCTGTAACTAATCTTTCTCTAATTTAGCCTGTGACGTCTACATTATATTAGCCTGTGGTCACGTGTCGCTAACTGTCAACTACGAGATTTATTGATTATTGTGATAAAGCTACAACTACAGGCATACCTCTATGGAATACTTATTTAGCTTTAACCCTTGAAAAATCCATTAATAAAGATGTCTACTGATTTTAATAACTGGAACACACCATTCAAAAAACCTCGCATGAATGTGCGACCTCCGCCTGGCTTAAAAGGCAGGGAAATTGGAATGTTTTTTAAAAATCGTCACATGAGAAAAAATGCCGATGGTAAAATCGTAAAAAAAGAAAATTCGGTATGTAATTAATTAACACAGTTATAAATTCATTTCAATCATAATAAGCGTTCGATACATGAAACCATGTAAATGCGAAAATGAGTAGCCGTGTAAATTATATTTTATGTGTACCCAGCACATAACTCATACCATATGTATGTGTTTAACCATTTAGGTTACATCCCCAACAATTTTTTTAAATTATAACAAATTATGTTAGCTGTAAAATAAGTACAATGTTAGCGTATAATCACTATAAAGCAGTTCAAACAGCAATGGCTAGAAAAATAAATACATATAAAATAATTAAGTAATAATAATAATAATTAAATTATTTCCATAATTTTAGCTAACATTTACTATGCCCCCATCTGTAACAATAACAATAAAGAAGAATATACAAGCTTTACTAAAAACAGCTCAGAGAGAAAATATTACTTTACCGCCACTAAAACAAAACTATGTGGACAGTGAATGTTTATCAGCAAAGAAAGAACCACAGGGATATAAAAATGATAATTTAACAAAACTATTTGATGAGATAAAAGACCAGTATATCAATACAGAACAATATACAGCAAAACAAAAAGATCCTAGCCATTGTCATATTGTTGGTTCAATAGAGAAACCAAAACCAGCTGAGTCCAAGAAACCTGGTGTACTAACAGATATATGTACAAAAGTTGAATTAATCAGTAACGACTATTCAAAATCTAGTGAATGCATTGCTATGAGGTCAAATGAAATAGATTGCAAACCACCTGTGACTCAAATTGGAAATTTTAATTCAACACCCATCAGTCAATTTGATGATTCAATAGCCTGTACTTCATCTAAAACTCCTAACTACCCAGATTCGGAAGGATTAACAGACTCCCAACATCAGCTAAAATTACGATATAAAAGCACTTTTAAATACAGATATGAAGACATTATAACTGGATCTTTTGAGGAAAAGTTGGAAGAACAAGTGGCCAAAGGCATGGATATTACAAGGGATAACCCACAAAATAAGGACATAAATGTAGCTTTAATGGAGGAGTATAAATATATGATACAACACAGTGAATATAAAAAAATGTTGGATTTCCGAAAGACTCTTCCTACTTATGGGAAGTCTAAAGAGATTTTGGATGCCATTAGAAATAATCAAGTGCTTGTTATAAGTGGTGAAACTGGATGTGGTAAATCAACACAGGTTTGTTTGCATATAAGTTTTTTGTCAGGTTATTCCACCTGTAGGTCAGTATAAAGTTGGTAGAACCTATTGTTTCTGGAGACTTATTATGACCATACTCCATGTGACATAGACTGTTTAAATGTCAATAGCTGATAAATGAGCAAAAGACCAATTGATGGCAAGTAGTAATGACTGCTCATAGGCATCCATAACACTTAAGACTAAAAAGTTTACAGGGATTTTACTTGTTGCTGGGTCACTAATATATGATTAAGTAACAATGTTGTATTGTTTACATTAATGTCTATATCAATCTTTATTAATATCTCAGTAACTATGCTTCTTGGGATACTTTATAAGGGAAGATATTATAGTCCTGTGATCATATATTCTTCTAGGTTCCCCAAATAATCTTGGATGATGCCATATGTAATAATAGAGGTGCATTAGTGAAGATCCTTGTGACACAACCAAGGCGTATTGCAGCATCATCATTAGCTACACGAGTAGCAAAAGAAAGAGCTGAAATTCTTGGGAATTCAGTTGGCTATGCTGTAAGGCTAGAAAGGTAAGATCAACATAAATTATAAATATTTGTAGGTCTAAATAAAAACGAATGATTTAATGATTAAATTATATTACTTTTCAGTATGGTTAATTGTTAACTCCTACACATAAATGTTTCATTATATTACATTACTAGCAGCCCCGTCTGACTTTGCTCATGATTATTAAAAATTCAATATTTTTACCTTGGTTAGACATCACTAGATGAACTGACATGTGTTTTCACTACATACAAATTTTCATTAAGATGAGTCAAGTCATTTTTGAGTTATCTCAAGAAATACACCAAAATCTCTTGAAAAATTGAGGAATTATTCTTGCATTGACACCCACCACAAATGAAATTTTTTCATGTTTACAATCTTTTATATATATTAATAAAATCAAAAAAGATATTAAAAAAATTGTAGATTGAAACTTGGGAACAAGTACATTTCATTTCACAAGGTAATTAATTACACTGATGAGTACAAATTTGTTGTCTCTTTTAACCATTAAAACCTGTAATAAAATTTATAATCTTCATGCGATTGTATTATATGTACAGACAACATTGATTCCAATCAATTTTAAAATATTCACATGCCCCATTCAGTTACAAGTCCGCATATTATGCAGAAAAGCTTTACTCAGTCGAACCCCCGTTAAAATGATGAGGGTCAAAGTAAACAAGTAATATTTATTATCTATAAAGTTTTTAATTTCAGGGTGGATGAAAGACCTCGTGGGAGTATACAATATTGTACAACTGGCATATTGTTGACAGACCTGGAAACAAATCAAAGTTTGAGTAACTTTAGTCATGTAATTTTGGATGAGGTGCACGAACGGGACATCCATATAGATCTTGCCATGTGCATGCTGAAACAGGTCTTGTAATTTTTACTGTTAATATCTTCATTATACATATAATGTAATTTTATCATCTGGAAATAGAAAATGAGCATTTCAATTATAGCAGGACCTACAGTGAACCTTTGATTTCAGTTTACTCCCAGGTAAAATGCATCTGCTTGTTAGTTAATTGTATATGAGTCTCACCATCACTCTGTAAGTTGTAACAATTTGTCGACTATATAAATCTTTTTTCCCAAATAACAATCAATTACGATTGGAATCAAACTATTTATGCTTTTTTGTTACTAGTCACAGTTTGTAAACATTTGAATTCCATCTTTTAAGATTGATTGTAAGAATTTTCTTAATGTTTTTTTCACCTTTAGATGAAATGTACTCTGATTTGATTAAAGTCTAAACATCTTCACATTTTAACAAAACACCGACTTCATTCATATTCAATATGAAAAACTGTATGTTCAATTCCTAAACGCACTTTCATATTGTTTCCAAAAATCCCTACACTTTATATCCACCGTCTCAAGTGCCATACCACCAGTACTATACATGCTTACTCACTTAGCTTCACTCAATGGGGAACGTAAAAAATTCATCATCATGACCATCTAATAACTGACTGTCCATAAAAATTACAGGTTCTTAAAAAACGAAAGGACCTTAAACTGATTCTAATGAGTGCAACGATTGATGCAGAAAGCTTATCTGAATACTTTGATAATTGCTTGAAAATGCACATCGAGGGCTTGGCTTACCCTGTGAAGGACGTATATCTTGAAGAAGTGCTGGCTATGACCAACTTCAGGTTTCCAAACATCGACGCCTGTACAAAAAACCAACATCTACTGAGACATAAAAGATACAACAAGAAAAAACGTCTAGACGTTTTAAATGCTCGGGATGATAAAAAAGTGCAAGAGCACCTAAATGAAGTTGGTAAGTTTTTTATGTTGATAGTTGTTCACAGGTGTAAAGTGGTCACTGCCGTGTCCACAACGATGGAGTTGCTACCTTTTAATTTATTTTTATATACGGATGTATCGTAAATAGTGGTCCAAAGCAAAGCCGTCGATACACTGTGTTCTCAGCTGCTACATACTGACGGATCTACGGGTTTCTAATGATTTTAATCAAGGGATCCAGAAAAAAATATGTTTGTTTTTTCTTTTTGCCCTTTTTACGAAATGAATACCTTGCATTACTAATATGGCTGTATTTTCTACAAATGGCTTTCGTTATTTGATTTTTTAGTTATTACTGCTGAATACATGTCCTATCGTGTCCAAATGCTTTTCTTAATTACATGTTAAAGTTAATGTTTTAAGGTGACTGGATTGAATCTAAAAAACACGAATTGGATGTTAATGTTATAAAAACTCTAAAAAATCCAAAGATAGAAGAGCTCAACTTCGATTTAATTGTGGAGTTGATCAAACACATTTCGCGCGGTGATCCAGGAGCGATACTAGTGTTTGTACCTGGATTTAACGATATTTCGAAGTTACTAACTATACTGAAGGATACCTATATACGGCCGCCGAAGTTTGAAATTTATTCGTTACATTCGAAGTTGCCCAGCCTGGAACAAAACAAGATATTTGAGAGACCCCCCAATGGCATAAGGAAGATCATTATTGCCACCAACATAGCGGAGACTTCTATTACTGTAGATGATATAGTGTATGTCATAGATGGCGGTCGGCATAAAATAAAAGGACTCAACGTCGAGCAAAACGTCGAGACATTAGACGTTGAATTAATATCGAAAGCTAACTTACGACAACGGTAAATATAAACAGTTTTTTAATTAATATAAAATTATTTCAAAATTCCCTTCATTCGCAAATACCATTTTTAGATGTCGTCAAGCTGTAGCGCAATTAGTAATGAATGCTGTTGCGAGAAATAAAAATTTGTATACCATCAAAAATGGTAAATTGTGAACTGTACCTAAATTACAATATAATTAAGACCTTATGTAACCAAATAAAATAATATTCATTCATTCATTCACAGACGTGGTCGCGCGGGTAGATGTCAACCCGGTGTCTGCTACCACATGCTGACGTCATTCCGTGCCGACAAACTGAAGGATCGCACGACGCCTGAGATGCAACGCAGCAATCTTCTGGAGGCTGTGCTAATGATCAAGCGGCTGCGGCTCGGCCTGGCAAAGGATGCCTTGAAGGAAGTCCCGTCGCCACCCGCCGAATCCAGTATAGAGTGGGCTGTCAAACAACTACAAAGGTACGTGTATTCGGCTCTGTAAACTAGAATTATCGTGCGTCAGTTGCCGACTATTGTTCTGCAGGCCTATGATGCTTATTTATTTATGTATACAAAGGATTGCAGTATCTGAGTGACATTTTGTGTAATTCCTTTAGGTGTACATTCCAATAATGCAGAGTAAGGTTTTTGTTATAGTTTCTGAATTGAATAGAGTAAAATATAAATATAAATAAAATATTATTCAATTGATTGCCAAAACGGATCAATTTGTTAAGAAATTATTGTAATTGTATTGTAGTGTTATGAAATTTTCTCACGTCAGATGTCATGTCACATATTATGTGTTATTAACGCGATCTCTTTATTCGTGTCGTTTGTCCAATTTTATATAACATTTGAAGATCTCGGTTGGTAAAATACCTGACCACCATTTTGCAGCACATCAAAGTGCTCCAGCTAGGTCACCAACTTTTCACAATTCGTGCAAACGGTGCCCGAACACACAATTGTTGGACACTGAAATAATGGTCAGAATATCTTTGTTTACAACTGTCCCCGGGGAAGACACGATATACACTAATGTCTAGTTATTTGAAGATTCAGATTTATCCACTTGGTTCTTTGAAATGTTAAAGTGAAGACTAAGCTCTGGTGAAGATATTATTTCCTGCACATAGATAATGTATGTATGCATGTTCGCCAAAGCTCAGGTTGTAGCTAATATTATTATGGACTGGTTAGAGGATAGGATTATGGAGAAGGGAAGTATGAAGCTGCTTTATTGATTAGAGGCTGTGGATGATCTTTTTGCAATAATTACAAAAGTTGCCTTGTCAATGTTGTTACTCTGCTTGAACGGCATACATGAAACATTCTATTCACTCTAGATCAATTCAATAGATTAAATCTAACAAACGACCTTCTGTTACAGTTTACCTACAGATAAACTCCCTTCATACCTCATTCCATCTCTCGTCAGTACCAAGAACTCTGATAGATTCGACAAGTTCTGACTATGTGTAAGTGTAAGCGAAATTAGAGCTTCGTCATGTGCAATACTTTCTAGAAGATTAGGCCCTTGGAAACAGTCTCAGATGACTACGGGGAAAAAAGGTCTAAATCACATGAAAAGTATGAAAAGCCATAGAGATAATATAACATAACTCGTGCAATCGCGGAAACCAAGCGTTCTTTGTGCAACGTCAGACAAAGACGCAGTTACAATTGAGCGTTTGAGGAAAAATAATTATTACCAGAAAATCACGATAATAATCTCAACTGTCACCAAGTTTTTATATACCCTCAGTACCCTACCCTCCCTTAATCATTGTCTATTAAAAAAAAAAATCTCCTTAATAATTAACCTAATCCGAATATAATCAGCGAGTGTTTTACGATACCGAAGAAATTTTCTCCTTTTTTATGATCTTGTTCCAGATGTGGCGCATTGGACATTTCGGAGACGCTGACGCCATTGGGTTGGCACATTGCCCGACTGCCAGTGCATCCGGCAGCCGGCAAGCTGGTGTTGCTGGGTGCGCTGTTCGGCTGTCTCGACCGCGCAGCCAGCGTCGCCGCCGTCTGGGGATTCAAGGACCCCTACTTGCTTGTTCTCGGTTAGTACCGTTTTTTTCAAGCCTTATATGGAGATCTTTAGTGGAGACGTTATGGGTAGGAAATTTGGAATATATGGATTTATGAATAATATTTAACTGGTTTAGGTTACGGTAATGGAATCGCTTACCATTTCGAATAGGTGTTTTTGGATATCCAATACTTTCGATGACGGTTACAGAACTCTAAGAGATAGAAGAACTATAAGAATGGAAAGCCCTTCTATTGGAGTAGTGCAGCATTATGTAAGGGACAGAGCTATAATTTAGAAAGGGAAAAACCCGAATCAATTTAATTGGAATGTAATCAAATAAGCTTTGTTAATTAGCCGCTAGTTGAAAATGTTTTTAGTACTTAAGCGCAATTAGAATTAACACTGATGTTCACTCGTATAAAAGAAAATCTACTAAGGAAGAAAACCTTTTATTGAACACAGTTCGCTGCTCTGTACACTTAACAAGTAGTATGTAAGAGCAGGGGTAGCCTATTGGGAATAAATAGCCTGGTAGTAGGTACCTCGGACGCCCGTAGAGACTCGAGTTTGAATCCTGCACGCACCTCAATTTTTTTTAATTAAATGCTGTATTTCACGTGACTAAACATACCTGTGAGTTCTCCACAATGTTCTCAATATTGTGTTGTTTATTTTTTTAGGCAAAGAACGTGAAATAGACACTTGCAAGCGACATATGGCGTTGGGAGAACCCAGCGACCATATTGCTATATCGGAAGCCATCATCAGCTTCGAGCAGTGCCCTCGCCAGCATCGTCGCGACTACTGCTACACCAACTTCCTGTCTTACAACACATGTGAACTGCTCTCGGAAATGAAGAACCAGCTGGGTGGCAACCTGAGGGCTATGGGGTTCCTACCGTCTGGCAATGTTAAGTCTTCATGGGAAAACCGCAACGTTAACAACCTGAGTCTGTTTAAAGCAATTGTCGCTGCGGCGTTGTACCCTAATATAGCTACTGTCAGGTAACACAACACAACACTCTTATTTTATATTATATTATATTATATTATATTATATTATATTATATTATATTATATTATATTATATTATATTATATTATATTATATTATATTATATTATATTATATTATATTATATTAGTAATATTCACACTATTATTTAAGTAGGAATGAGGCTAAACTGACTGTACCAAGCTTTGGACTTTGGACTTTTGACTACCAAAACCAGGAGGTCACTCGTGGGTAATAAAGTCGTGCTTATGACACGAGGTTACTATAAACCGATTGATTATTTCAATCGTTCGATTAGATCGAGCATAACTATACTGACCCGTCCAATGGTGCTAAATCTTCCGCTGTCATAATGTAATAAGCAAACTTATTTTTCTGCAGCTGGGTAGGGCTCCAGTCCCGACAAATAAATCCAATTGTCAGGATCGTAACTAACACTCCAGAAGACGGCAAGGTGTCCATACATCCCAGCAGCACTCTATCCAACGGTCATGGGACCAGGAAAGGCCCCGACCGAGGCCTCCGAATTAACAAACCCGGAGCCAACTGGCTCGTTTATTGGATAAAGCGTCGAACTTTGCATCTCTATGTGTTTGAAGTTACATTAATATACTCCTTGCCTCTGCTGTTCTTCGGAGATTTTATTTTGTCCGAGGGTGAGTTAACTCTATATGTATAGCTCACTAATTGTTTCACCCAACCTCGACGTCCTGTGCAAATACAATTAGGGAAATAAATATCTACATATGTGATGTGACAGATTTTGTCTTAACAAATTAGATGTATAAGGAAAAATTGTTATTGTGTACTATGACACTGATTGTTATAGAAATTGAAATTATACGAGTGAGGGAATTAACTAGACATAACAAACATGGCTACTGTATGAGTACTGTTAGCACTATACCGAGCGTTACAGGGCCCAACACCCAAATAACACCGAGCGGCATCAGCTTTGGTTGCACCACAATCGGAGGAAATTAGTTTGGGTCCTGTTCTATAAAGCCACGTACACCCTAAACCAAAAACTACTTGATAATATTGATATAAAAAATGTTTGTTTTTTTTTTGTTCTGGTAATATCATTAAATTTCAGATCCCGAAACACCAAATGGATACATTTTGGACGTGTCGTCGGTAAAAGTGCGGGTAACGAAGGAAACGGCGGACCTTTTGTACGACTTGAGGGTTCTATTGGACCACGTTTTGGCGTCAAAGATTATGTCCTCCAGTGAACATTCAACCCGTAGTAGCAAATATAAGGAGCAAGTTTTAAAGTAAGCACTAAAATTATTTTTTTATGAAACTTAATAACACTCGTAAATTGTTAAAAAATAATTTCATTTGATTTTTTTTCGGATTTAATTATACGTTTCCTGTTTTTGTTTTACATTTACTCCCTAAGGAAATTAATGATAAGAAAAAACCTTTTTTATAGCACCATCGTAGAGCTCATTACTGCCGAGGATGAACAAGCTGAATATGTGGAAGAAGATGTAACAGACTCAGATTTATCTGAGAACGATAATGATAGCTCATTCTGAGCTTTTTAATTTGCAATAATTATTCATAAACTGTAGATCAACATGGCATTGTAAGTGTAGCACGTAACTCATATTTGTTAATGTAAACAAATCGATCACAACCCGACGGCATATGTCAATTGTAACGAATCGAAATCGCAACTACTATTTGCGGGTGTGCGTACCTGCGTGCGGGCATACGTGCTTGCGTGCGTGCGTGTCGAAGGGCACATCAAATTCTCGGTTCCGGTTGAAGTCCTTATATCCATTCAGAGACCTTCAAGCGGCATAACTACTTCTTATAAATTGAGTTGGCCACCATCCCCTCAACAAATTTGCACCAAAGCAGCGTTGAAGAAAAAACCCAAAGATATATTTGTTGTAGTTTATAGTATAAAATTAAGTACTTATTTGACGTACCAAACATGCTGGCGTGGTGGACTTTGGCAGAGGTTACAAACCTCATCATAATATTATTAATACTAACTTAGCACTTTTAAGTTACTCTGAGCGTGGTTATTCCCGAGAGTCGAGACAACTAAGCTTCTTCACAATTTCACGCCATGTCCAAGTTCGACGCCGTTTAGAACATTCTGGAAAGTCATGTTAACCGGATGATGTCCGGGTCAAATCAGACAGCCATATAAATATTTGCCCTCGCAACCGCTTTTCCTTTTGATCTAACTGGTATTCATCACTAGATTATCTGTTTTATTATTTACTCACGATACAACCTAAATGCTCGAATATGGCCTTCACGGATGTGGTAGAAGGCTTCGTGTTAATCGTAGAAATTTTTCGGTTTTAAATTTCATATCTCAATTCAATACACAAAAATAAAAATAGCGTATACAAAGTTTACTTTTGTTTCGCTTAATATTTTGCTATCTTTCCAAATTGCTTGTTAAGTAACACATCGCTTTTGGTCAATCCAATACGAAGTACTTACTCTTCGCAGATTCGATTCAAAATTTTCTACGATTCACAGGTCAAGTATTAAGTTGTAACTGATTAAATTATCACTTACTTCGGTGAAGGAAAACATCGTGAGGAATCCTGCTTACCTCAGAGTTAATGTTGAGTATAATATCCTCAAAGGTATATGAAGTCTGCCAATCCGCACATCGCCAGCATGGCAGACTAAGGCCCTCTCATTGCGAGATTTGAGTGTAGGTTGGACAATTACGAGTTGTAATTATAAAGATTTCTTATTAATTTATCGTACTATTTATTTATAATAGGTATAGGATCATTATTATACGCCGTGTTTATGAAGCCGGTAAATATAAAAGTCATTAGGTTTAAAAGGCATTATTGTATAGAAGCAATCTTTTATATAAGCATATTATTTCTTAACGACACAAACATATCGAAATAAAACATTTTATTTTCGCTTCTCATATTTTGATTATTTTCTTAGAAACTCATTGGTCATTCCTACTCTCCGGTTGTGTCTAAAGTTATTTTTTATGATTTAAAAATTTCTAGAACTACCTTAATTATTATAAATATATTAAAATACCTCAATTTTCCATACAGCTTTATGGTTAGCAATCATGGTGAGTATTTTGAATTTATGTGCCTATAAACCGCACTAAGATTCCCTGTGTCGCGGGTGGCATGGACATACACAAATGTAACATTACAAACACCCATAACCCGAGAACAAACATATATCTGTCACATAAATGTCTGCCCCGGCCGGGTCGAACCCGGGACCCCTCGCTCGGCAGGCAGGGTCACTACCAACTGAGCTATGGAGTCGTCCTATCATTGATATATACGTAATTAATTTCTGAATACAAACATAACATTCATAACGATTATTGAGATGCGCTCACAATATTATGTCAAAAAAGAAACGACGTTTTTAAATTACAATAATATTTGAACATACTGTGTTCGGTACTTGTAATGTACTGAGATTTATAAACAGAAAATAGTTTGGAATAATGGCCACGCAGAAGTGACAAAACCATAAACATAATATACTAACGTAATAGACGAACACTCATCTCATCATCGCGTCACCAAAAGCAAATGTGCATGTGTGTGAAAATGACAACTGTGAGTGACTTTTAGTGATGTCAAATTCACAACCACGCACTGTCGACATGAATGTCGACTTTTCTATCACGGGTTTTTTGCTATTTTAGATATTCGATTATTTAATTCGTTCTCTTGATTATTTATTACATGTTAATTTAATAATACCATGCTTATTCTAGTAAATTCTCTTTACTTCACTTCGCTAAACTTAACCTTATTGGACGGGATTCTTTATATTAATATATCTTTTTTATTTGTAAAATTGAAATAAAACAAAACATGATCAAAAGGTACTAAAGAAAACAATAATAATAATAGTTATTGGTTTTAATTAATTATTTGATGTAAATCGATATAACTTATTGCCCTCGGAAATGAACTAACCAACAAATTTTGTAGGTATAGATTCTTCATTAACAAGATGTAAGTGATTTCGTAGAACGAATTGCCCTTAAAATGACTACAGTAAACTTTGTGAGGAACCCTACCTATCTGGTTCAACATTCGAATCCATTATTCTTTTAGTACTGCATTTACAGGAAACCTTGAAGTAGTATAATTAGTCAATAAATATGATATCACATTCGCTAGATATTGTCATGTCATAATAATAACAAATATAAAATTCGCCAAATTTTATCAATCTAAGGAGCTAATACTATTCAAAAGCGAAAGATGCACCTTTATAACAGTCTAATCTATTTTCTGTCCAATGTGTTTACAGGTTGAAACAGAAACTAAAACGGCAAAATATGAACAAATCTAGGTAAAGCAAAAAGTATGTATTTCTACCTATTTAAAAATTATCCACTTATCGATAGATTTTGTGCAAGCCCTGTACGAAACGGTATCATTTTCACGTACACAATATCTTTTTATCTTACACATAATTATGAAAAATAAGTTATTCACAAAACGGAGTATTTACTGCATGTTATTAATCTTAATTTATATAATTTTTAGATCAACTTCTATTAAAATAAGCATCGTGAAAGTAGTATTTGTACTATGGGTAATTACCTGTGGAATCTCTCTTTGTTTCTGTTATTGTTATCTATGCAGTCTCACAGAGAACGCGACATCCTCGTGTTTACTAATGTTTGTCCGATAAAATACAGTAAGATTGAAAATAAATTAATAAAATAACAAAGAACTATTTTTTGACAGGAGACTAATGGAGAGTAAATAGTTTGAAAACAGTCCTACGGCCAATTCTCTTGCCTCTCTATCTTACAAGTAGGTTTTTTCGTAAGGCTCGAAATCTCACTCGCACACTGTTCCTCCATTACGCTAGTATATTAACTTTATGGACAAAACATAATGTACTGGTATCTCATTTCTATACAAGCATTACGCATAAGTTACTCTCATTCATGTACAAGGGAAGAAGAATGTTACATGGACTATAATATACTATCTACTTTTTATACATTCACAGTGATTTTTAACGTAATTATTGTCATATTTACTCTATTTATGCGACATATAGGACATAAAATATATATTGATGGTTTATTTAAAGATACTAATTTGGTTACGCGGCAGCCGTATTCGAAATAGCTTGAGAGATTTCATTATTGGTTTATAATCTTAAAATCGTAGAATTATTACATATCATTTTATTTTAAGGATACTAGGAAATCTCAGTAGACATATTATAATAGGCTGAACGATATAGAAATTGATGTGCTGCAATATCACTAAGCGACAAAAAGAGAATAGAGAAAAACTTGAAAGTCAATAAAAAATTACACGTATGAGTTAATTTTCACGAAAATCAAAAAAAAACTTGTCGGATTCAATTAATATAAATCATACATGAATATCTATTGTCATGATAGATCAAAAGTAGTACTAAACTTTCAATATTTATTGGTTTTTTGTCCTACATTTTTATTTATTCATTTGAATAGATACATATGGCAATATTATAGGAGACATCGAAACTCATGGATGACATATATCAGTTTAAAAAGATATTGTTTTCAGCTTTTCATCGATTATAACGTACGTATACAATATTTATTTTATTTTATATAGGTTTTTGTTTTACATAACATTATTAGAATAAGTATTACTACATATTACATAAAAAAGTAATAAAGGAGCTTCTTAAAAGTTGTGTTATAATTATGGCAGTGTTACTATTACAATACATTTATTTTTAAGTACTACGAATAGATATTTTACTGTACAAGCGTAAAATTATAATTTCAATCGTAATTCACAATTTTTGCACTAGTAAATTTTTTTAATCGATCATTATAATATAATCGTTTTACATTCAATTTTTTAAGTAAATCGATGTGACAATTTGAGAGAATAAAAAAGTAGAGAAAATAAATGTTTTATTTATTATCTATACTAACAAATAAAATTGGAATGTCTGTTTGTAATATTAAAATAACCGCTTTTTACTACATGCATATTAATGTGTTTATGGTACATATACCAAAATAACATTTTTTTAAATTTTTGTCTGTCTGTCTCTTTGTTTCGGCTAATCTCTGAAACGGCTGAACCGATTTTGACGAAACTTTTACTGGCAGGTACCTGATGTAATAAGGAGTAAATTGGGCTACTTTTATTTCTACTAAATAAGTTTTTTTTAAATTCCACGCGGACGAAGTCGCGGGCACAGCTAGTTATAAAATAAAAATAATGCGGCAACATTGGTAAGATGCTGTCAAAAATAAAAAGTACAATACAGTTTAAATTTTAGGTTATGTTTTTGTATTAGAAATACCTTATTGTTATCAGAAGTTACATGATAATAGATCGAGTGTTCGATTGATAAATTTATATAAACTATTTTTCAATTATTTAATGAAAACGAAGAATGTTTGCTTTTGTGAAGGTAAGGTATACAGAATATAAATAAAAATAATCTTTAGTCATTATTTATACGATAAAACCTAGTATTAACAGTCGACGTAAATATACAAATTGACAATTGAAATTCTTTATTAATTACTTTTTAAAATTTTGCACTTGTCGTTGTATTAAAGGTTAAGATATATTTCAGAGGAATTTGGGAAAAGTATATTTAAGTTGTAGTATTCATAACCAGTATGTCATTGCAAAAGAGAGCAATGGAATGAGAGAAATAATCTTAAATCATGAAAAAACCAAGTAAGTAAACATAAATACACATATATAAGTTATACCTCAGTATCAAGTCATTTGATAAATATTGATTAGTAAAATAAATGAAAGTTAAATAATTTTATATTTTTAGAAATTCACTCTCACTCGATATGATGACTAACCTTATAGAAGCAATTAACATGAATAAAGAAGATTTGTCTCTTAGAGCCATAGTTCTAGCTGCTAAGGGCAATGTGTTCTCAGCAGGACATAATCTAAAGGAGTTGGTAATTACCTATAGACTTACATTATATGTAGAAAATCTACCACCAATTCATATTGATGTTGTGTGCTGAAGTATAAACTGAGCCAATAGTTAGGAAATTCCCATTATCTGCATATTTCTAATATCCTAACAATATACAGAATGTCCTAGTAATATATAAAAAATGTAAACCTGTTTGAAGTGTAAGCAGCTCCACCTGTCCCTGAACCTAAATCAACCTTCCCTACTTGTCACTGGAGTTGCCACTATCTGGTTAAATAATAATTTATGCATTTAATGAGTCTTCATTTGTCTGGCTAACTACTAACCTTCCATAATCAACTATGGAATTATTTTTAAAATGTATTGGCTACATTATTGAGTTGGTTAAGGACCTGTTTAACAAGCTGGTTTCCTGACTTTTCTTAGCCCTCAATTCATTGTTGATAAACTATCTGTGGGCAGCAGTGCTCATAAATGATTAAGGGGCTCCTGGTTGCTTATTTGCAGATTATCAACATAGAGAAAAAATTGTACACTTATAGAAATATTTTGAAATAATCATAAATTATTAGCATTTAAAAGATAAATTCCAGGTGTGTTCAACCAACGTTAAATTGTTTTTGGTTATAGCAACAATCAACTGGAATAGAAAATCACAAATTAATTTTTAGAAGAGCCACAGAATTGATGAAATCTATTGTAGAAAGCCCAGTTCCTGTGATAGCTAAGGTAAATAACACTTACTTCATATGCCCAATTATTGAAAAAGAACTTAATTCAGAATGATTAGTTGTTGTAAGTACATTATTATTACAGGTGAATGGTTTTGCCACAGCAGCAGGATGTCAATTGGTTGCCACCTGTGACATTGTTGTATGTTCTGACACAAGCAAGTTTTCAACTCCTGGGTAAGATGCTAACTTACCGAATTTAAAAAAGTGACACAGCAGTACAACAGCATTTACACAATGAGTTCCCTCAGTAGCAACTATATTACTAGAATACTTTTACAGGGCCAACTTTGGTATATTTTGTTCAACACCTGGAATAGCTGTTGGAAGATCGGTACCAAAATCTAAAGCAATGTATATGCTTCTAACAGGTTTGATAATTTTATAACATCTTTTTCATTACTGTTAACAACTTGCTATGCAAGTACAGTCTCCCTATAAGCTTTTAAAGCTATGAAGTAATAAATAAGAATATCATGAAGCTATTTTTAATTTCCCCATGAAAATTATAAACTTTAAGAGCCTCAAATGATTGACACATCTTAATATATAATTGTATGTATATTTTTATATATATAAATTAATTTGTGTATGACAAAAATTTATCTTCTTATTGATTCGACTTATAGTGGTCATAATATTTTACAATATAAATGTATACTCAATGAGACTCAACTGAAAAGATTGATAATTTGCACTTTGGTCTTGGTATTTGGTTCAAATAAACAAAATAATTTAATCATTAACTTCATTGTTTACAGGACAGCCTCTCACTGCACAGGAAGCCTACGAAAGTGGTCTTGTTACTAAGGTAGTCCCAGCTGATGATCTTGATGCTGAAGTTAATAATATAGTAGAATATATTAAATCCAAAAGTCGCAGAGTCATTAATTTAGGTAAACATTTTTTCTACAAACATATGGATCTTAGTTTATCCGAAGCATATAAATTAGGAGAAGATATTATGGTCAAAAATATTAACATGGATGATGGACAAGAAGGAATCAAAAGTTTTATTGAGAAGAGAAAAGCATCCTGGAGTCACAAGTAGGAAATGAAATACAAAGAAAACAATATATTATTTACAACCTAAGTTTAATTGCCACTATGGATATAATCATCTCATTATATTTTATTCAAGAAAGCCAGATATAAAAGTTAAATGCATGCTACTCCACAAGTACGTAATATAATTTTAAAGTAAGCAAATTTTTTACACATTATATACACCTCACTTTTTTATTAAGATATAATTTATGGTTAATATAAGTTACAATTTAAAGAATGATATAACAATAAACATATTTTTGCAAACTAACTTTCATTATTTGACTTTATAATAAATCAGATACCCCAATTATAAAATACTTGTTTGATATAAATAGTAATAAGTGAACTTTAAAAAATACGAAGAATACAAAAACACCGAGGTAATTGAAAGCCACATTGTATTACAATTGGGAATAGATATTCTGTACTATCTGAATACAAACATTATAATATCCAAAATAACATGGATTTACTTTTACTTGTATGAATGATTCAAATATTTGTCTTTGATTCAATCATACTTTTTATTCCTTCTTGTTGGAATGGAAGAGTTACTTTGAGATGTAAAGTGTGAGAAATTTATTGTCTAATTATTCAATGATTTACCTTACAACAATTGATTTAAAACTTAACCAAAGTGAGTTTGAGCTACCATTCAATTGTGCTTCTCTTTTTATCAAATTCAATTAAATTCTAGAACTACTGGGTGGAGTTTGGACATTAAATAAAATTTGCAGCTATCTAAAAGCAAATGATAATATTACATCAATGCTATAATTACTGCATGTGCATAAATTTTACCATCAACCCTTGACTCATTATCAATAATTTAAAAAGTAAATTGTAAATCAGTAACATATTTTTTCAAATAATACATAAGTGGCCAAAACCAGTGAATTTTGCTTTACATTCCTTGATTAAATTGTGCATAATAAATTAGAGCTAATAACAATATTATTTCAACATAAGACACTTACTATACGTATTCAAGAAATAAATGATCAATTTAGAGAAACATTAGTGTTGCACAACTTATTTTCTATGACACTGAATTATGAAATTAGTGGGTGATCCAGCAGATAAAAGCGGTAACAGCAGCCCATTCCAACTGTAGTTCTTGTAACAGTCCATTGTTACAAAAACATAACTACTACATATTTTTAGTGTAAACTGACATGATCTAGCATCCGCTACAGCCAAAGTATTAGAGAAAAGATTAAATATCAAGATACTTTAACATTATAATGACTTGTTTAAGTGTGATATAAATTTAAAGTAGATTCAAAATATCTTTTATCTTATGTTAAATATTTATAATATGATGTATTATAACATTGGCTGTTACCTTAAGTTCTCAATAAAAATTTCATCATTTAATGCTTAACTTATGTGTTGAAGAAAGTAATCCCAGAAATCAAACCAAAACAATATTTGGTCATATATTACATACATGTTTATAATCAACTTTGGATTTGAATATAATAACACACTGTATCACTAAAATAATAAAGCGAGGACCGTGTCAAAAAAAGTTAGCCTAATAAATATTTAATACAACATTAAATTTCTTACAAATTTTTTAGTCTTTCAACAAAGATTTGAATAAACAACATTCACAATATGGAAAGTTGTCAGCATGTAAGGAAAGCTCGGTGGTGTTCTTTCCGTCATCTGCAGTGTATCCATTCTCACTTCTTCGCCAATTCATTTGAAAGCCAATCAAGTCCTTCATAGAGTCCTTGACCTTGAGTTGCACATGTGGCTTGAATGTACCACTGAAAATATTTTTTTATATACAATTTTTGTCTTAGCTTAGAAATAAATAACCCAATATCATAATAAATATTTTTTGTATTTTCTGAATATTAGGAAAATTAATGAGGATTAATCTATAAATTGACCAGATAATGGGCAATTGGTCATCTCTCTTGCTTTGTTTTACCAATAGTAGCATAAAAATGTTTTGTCAGCCAATAACAAAGCATGAAACCTGCTTGTTTAATATAATTAATATGAAATACAAAGGCAAGGTTGCATATTTATATACAACATACATTTTATCATAAATATCTTTATTTCTACTTACACGTCTGTTCCTCAAATTGTTTAGATTTAATGCATTTGTAAGTTCAGCAGCAGTCATGGCATTTGGCATATCTTGTTTATTAGCAAACACTAGTATAACAGCATCTCGAAGTTCATCCTCATTTAACTGTGAAATAAAATATTTTTGAGTAAGATGACATTATTCTGAAGTAAGACATTGTATTTGCATACTGTGAAATTGGCCAATTTTGCCCTAGTGGAAATAATAAACTAATAAAAATAGTAACATTTAACAGTAATTAACATAATGGTCAGTTAGCTATTGCATTCTGAAGATTTTTTTTTTGTAAAATATTATAAATATGCAAAAATGCAGGCAAAGTTAACCTAGTTCCACGTTATTGTAATCTTTTGAATACCAAAAAAAACCAAACACATAGTACCATATTAGCAAGTTCATTTTCAGCCTCTGCTATCCGTTTTGTATCACTGGAGTCGACAACAAAAATAAGCCCTTGTGTATTTTGATAATAGTGACGCCAGAGAGGCCTTATTTTATCTTGACCACCGACATCCCAAACTGTAAAACTGATGTTTTTATATTCAACAGTTTCCACATTGAAACCGATTGTCGGTATAGTCGTCACTATCTCGCCCAGTTTTAATTTGTAAAGTATTGTAGTTTTGCCAGCGGCGTCCAATCCAACTGCAAAAAAGCATTTCAGTGAATGCAGCTGAATAGATGGAACGGAACACGAGTTACTAAGAAACATATATGTGGTATCAAAATATTCTACGCAATCTTCGACCGATGAGGTGCCATGTCACTCACCCATAAGGATCCGCATTTGTTTTTTCCCAAAAAGCCTAGTAAAAACACTAGATAAAGTGAGACCCATGGCTGTTTGTTATTCTTAAAATGCAAAAAACGTGTTATGAGTAAGAATCAATCAGGATCACACCAGAGTAGTACTTATAAAATTAGTAAATGAAACAATTTACCACTGTATCCACTATTTATCACAGACTAGTTAGAGACTGAGTCACTATTTATCCACACGTATCTATATTTGACACATTCTAAATTGATCAGCGCCATCTAAAATTGTTTTCCATTGGTAATAAATAAATAAAATGTAGTTATTTATATTTTCAACCATAGGGACTACGGCAAGCCTTGTTTCTAAATATATCACTAATGTAAAGTGTTATAGTACATATAAAGTATTATAAATTATGCTACACATAATTAGTAATACATATATATATGGACATATAATATAATATTATATTTACCGGTTTCGATTACGATTACGGATATGAAATTATTTCCGATTGTTTCGGATAATTTCGGTTACGGCTATCACATGATTTACGACTTCGAAAAAATATATAATGTTTTACGAGGTAACAATTTGACTTTATTTTTAGTAATCATGTAGCATTATCAATAACAGAACGCGTTTAAACGTTTCCAGCTGTAATCAGCCAGGTGTAATAGCAATTTATTAAGCGTTACTTAGAATATAGAGAATTTGCTGATACAAATTTTAATTATATTAAAAAAAAAATAGAGCCATAAAACATTTATCTTTTACAAATAATTCTCAGTTTATCTTATAAATAGCCTTGCTTTTTTAAGATCACAACATCATTTCATCTTAATTCATTAAAAATTTTTGCAGCCTCCACGTATCACTTATTGATTTGCAGTTAATAACACAGTCACATACTTATGAATCACTCATGTTGAAATTTTAATGCATAGTACGTAAGAAAATGGAAGTTAAATCTAAATGATTATTGTTGCATTTTTTTTTAATTTATACTACCTTATTAGCATATAAATTTCATACATATATTATATAACAAAAAAATGAAAAACCAATAGCTTCGATATTTTTGTTGTATTTATGGTTGTCTTTGACTGAGTGTACCTACACCAACGCCATATTAGGAAAAAAAAGGTTTATCCGCTAACTTTGTTGGATAAAACCACTGAACTCTTTAAATACTAGTTTTATATGGAGGTCAGTGGATAAAAAGTATAAATTAAAATTTGGCGCATTTAGTATTGTTCAAGTTATACATATGAGTAAATATTACGGAAGCAAATAAAAGAAAATTCTTTTGAATTGTTTTATTTCATTCTTGTCAAAGTACTTATTTTAACTTTTGTTAAGTAAAATAATCAGTTTTATTATATGTTTATTTTTAAAACTCATGTAATGTATACAATTTTGTAAAATTATTCTTAGTCATGTCATATAAGTTAGGTCATATCAATAGCGTCTGATCGACGGTGATAGTTACCAGTTACGACATGTCATGATACAACACGATGTCACAGAGTACATTTTTATACACCGAAACGATGTGTACACGGATTCACTTACTCAAGGATCATAATAATAGGGATATCTACTTCTACAATACATCAATGTTTTTATTAAAATATAAAAACATCGGAAATCAACATTGATATTTATTTCTAACATTAAACATTTATACTTTTTGTTTTTCTGAATCAACTATATAATACTAAGACATGTACAAATTAGTTACAAGGGTATGAAAGAAACCGTAATTTGTTTTATAAAAGTTGGGTATGATAACCAACTAAGCTCGGACTAGAATTATTCACTATCTTTCCACCAGAAAAGAAGTCACCCTTTCAATAATGTATAGAGTAATATAAAATCAATCATAACCTACCGTAAACCTTCGCAGGTGCATTTAATTCATTTATTACTATTGAATCATCATATTATATTTGTGTTTTATATCATTTATTCTTATATAAAATGTGTTGTAAATATAAATAAAGTTGTGCACTCCTGTTCCTATTCTACTATTTCGTTACCTAAAGCTAGAAGAAATCACTATTTCGCAATTAAATCGTCTGTTATTAAAACGCAGCCTTGAATTTTTTATTGTATTCATTTTATTAGCAGTAGTGTACAATACAACCTATTTTTATTTATTACAATTTAAATAAAAATTAAAGGTTTTTATTTATAAAAATTGTTATATATAACAGAATTAAGAGGGATCGGAGAATATTTTCGTTTTTTAAATTTATTATTTATTTCAGATTAATTACAATAATTAGCACATACCAATTATATTAATTTATTATGCATAATATACAAGTAAGTAAAACAACATCTCCGTTTAAGTACATACTAAGTCAACTAAAATTAATTGAAAACAGATTTGATTATTCAGTATTATAAAAACATCAAATAATTTAAAATAAGAATTAAATGAATTGTCAATTCATTATTTCCCGACCCTCATCCCAATTACTTGAGATCGGCACTGTGTCCTTTTCTTCCATACATCTTAATTTTGCTTCATTTCAGTGTTCAACTCCTTGATTTTCATTTCGTATTCCACACAGTCCATCCACTTTTTCTCCGATCTTCCCCTTCCCTCATAACCATCTACTTCCATTTTCAGCATTCTTCTGGTCACATGACATTCCTACCTGCGCATTACGTGCCCATATCATGACAAACGGGCACCATTCTTGTAAGTTTTTAAAAAACTGGGAATGATCTTGTAAAAGACAAACGATTAAAATATAATTTAAATCTTGAATACCCTTATTGCAAATGCATTCCAAACTATTGACGATGCCCAATCTTGAGAGGTGTTCATTTATACAAACATGCCCCAAACGCATACCTATAGGAATGGATGTGGCTTTTCTGTTAATTTCAATTTGTAAAACTAAGGTTTATAAGGTATAGTCGGTTATAATCTTTGATAATACTTTCCTTTCCACTTAGAGCTCATATCCCAAGGTTTTTTTCCATGAATAGTATTAATAAACTTTAGCAAGAGAAGCTAAGTCTTTAGGGTAATTTTTATATGGAAATATGTCACCACACTCTACCGCATCTTTTGCCAATCGATCTACTATTTTATTACCTATAATGCCTATATGGTTAGGTTAGGTACACACAAACTACACTGTATCCTTTCAATCGACATTGGTATAATTAATTTTTTATATCAAAAATTTTAGCAATTTGACACATCATTTTAAAGGGTTTAATTTGGATATGGTTTCTAAAGAACTTTTACAATCAGAAAATATGAAAGTTTTTTGGAGTTTCAACAAAAGTACATATTCTACTGCTTTATACAAGGCGAAACATTCTCCAGTATAAACGGATGTCTCAGGAGGTAATTTATTTTTTTGAACAATCTTGTAATACAGAATTTTGAAGAATCACAATAAAGAAGATGCCAGTCTTGCCAATTCTCATTTATGATTGAATTAAACTTGTGGCTGCTATTTAAGTAATGTTTTAGGAAATGTATATAATGATTCATAAGAATTGCTAAACAAAGGTAGTAATGATGATGATTGGTGATAAGTAGATGATTTAATAGAAGTAAATTTATCAAAGCTTGCAATGAGACGGGGAATAATGATTGATGGGTCCAATAACTACAAAACTGTTGGCATCTTCATAATTGGCGAATGCCATGCTTATTTTATTCCGACCTATTCTTTTTATTGAACCATTAATGATACTCTTTATGTTAGTATCATTTTTTAAGGAAATCACCAAACACAATAGGATGGAGTGTGGTACCTGCAGATAAACCTAGTTGTACTTTTTGAACATGAACAATATAAGGAACACCATCGGTTTTAATGTAGTATCAAATTTGATTATAAGAATCAGATGCCTGTGTTTGTGTTGTCTCAGTATTATTAATATTAGATTTTTTATTACTATTATTGTTTGTGACGCTGACGTCATTTTTATCAATAAAATTCTTTTTTAAATTTTTTGAGTCATTCTCACTGGAATCGTTATTTTCTTTTGTACACATGCTTTTGTTCTTTTCCTTTCAGATCTGACTGAAATATCTATGTCCATGCCAGATTCTATTGTTACATTAGCTCCTACCTAAGGGATTTCAAGACCCCCAGGATCGAAGGAATCTCCTCATCACTCATAATAATAGAAAATGACTTATCACTAGCTGCTATACGTAATATATCTCCGATAATAAAATACACTACAAGTATAATAAATATTTACACTGCTATACTAAAATGATCTTATATTATAAATTATATAAAAATATCATTAAAAGTCACTCCCGCCTAGTTTGAAGATTCCCGCGCTTTCATAACATAAATTGTCAATTACAATTACATAAGCCCTCTTCTGGGAAAAATAATTTAAAAGCATTTTTTCCATCTTTTAATGTTACCCGAATAGGTTTAGTCAAAGGCATTCCATCGGAAAGGACATTGAATGAAATTAAAAGCAATATCACTGTACCTACTGGTTGTGGCGAGAATATTAAAGTTCGCAGACTTAATTGTAAAGTTTTACAGAGGGATCACTTGTGTGGAAACCATCTCAAGCAATTGTACTAACATTTGGTGGTCAAATTCTCACTTAAAGAATTTATGTTTGTTACAATGCCCTAAATGTTGAACTATATAATTATCCAACTATACAATGCTACAACTGTTGCAGATATGGCCACACTAAACTTCATTACAGATCTAAACCTAGGAGTTATAACTGTGGGGAAGATCATTTTTTTTATGTTAAAAGCCTATAAACGAGCAGACGAGCCACCTGATGGTAAGTGGTCACTATCGCCCATGGACATCAGCAAAACCAATGGTATCACTGATGCGTTGTCGGTCAGGAAATTAGAAGAAGGTAAAAAAGAAAGTCATACTAGTGAAACCTTTAATGTTGAAGAATTTAATGCTGTTTGTTGCCCATGCTGTGGGTCCCACTTTGCTATAAGTAGGTTCTGTCCAGAATTTGAGCGACAGAAAAGAATCAAGCAAACCATGGCTCAGAGTTCTATCTCTTACTTGGAAGATTTCCGGCTTCATCCACCCGTCAGAAAGTCTTATGCCGATGTGCTTAATTCTGTACCATATTCCTTAATATCTGAACCTGTTATTTCATCTCAGCAATCTAACAATAAATCATATAGAAAGAAAGTATTTTTAAAACCCCACACTCCTATAAAACAAGTAGGAGGTTATGACAAAAAAGCTATAATTATTCAAGATTATAACCCTATTTTATCTGCACCCAATGGTTCTGCTGTTGCCCAAACACATGAACATAATATTTCAGTTCAAGATATTATTAATCAATTGATTTGTACATTAATAAAGTTAAGTATTATCAAACCGAACAACACTGCCTCTCTACTAGATGAATTTAATTAAGTAAAACCTCCAGATGGACAAGTCGCCAAAGATAATCCAATGTAATTGCCGCAGCATTGTTAATAAAAAAAGTGATTTAATATTATTAATATATATAAACCTTTTGTTGTTACACTTCCAGAGACATGGATGAAACCTGGATATTCTTTCAGAATTCTACGTTATTCATGTCTCACAAAAGATAAATTTGATGGGTATGGTGGTTTAGCTGTTCAAAGTTATTATTCCTTTTCTCCAATACTCCTCTCTTTAATTATTGATAATTTATGTGCCATTAGTGCTTGTTTAAATAATGTAAATGTAATTTCTGCATATGTTCCTCACCCTACAACTAAAGTCTTGTCCGAATTTATTTAATTTATATTTAATACTAGCAAATACCCACGCTTCGCTTCGGAAAAACTACCTTACGCTTAAAGATAGCATCTGCATTTTTGTGGGTTTTTGTCGTTCTATGAATTAGAAATAAATATATTTATTCATAACTTTTTTATTTCTGGGTGGATTGCAATGTAACAAACTTTAAATTTTAAGTGACGCTTACTGCAATACTTTAGTGAAAACCAGAACAAAATCGGTTAAGCCGTTTCTGAGATTAGCGGGAACAAATGCACAGACAAACAGACATAAATTCTAACAACTATTGTTTTGGGTTCTATTGCGCTAATAAGGGCCCGTAATAATGTTTTTTCTCATATATCGTTCATGTACAGAAAGCGATCAGTTAGAATTTTATTATTAGTATAGATGAATTTAATATGTCATTGTCTAAAGTGATTGGTCTTCCCGATCAGTATGAATACTGGATTTCAGTTTAGAAAATAAGCTATAGCATTTGTAACTGAATACTAAATACATGTGTATGTTATAACAAAATTAATCGAAATTTTCTAACTTCTATGTCAAAACACCCGATCTATTCAATATGATCTGGGAGTCTCCAAGAGGAGAGTGAATAGGTTTTATAAGTTAATGCGCTCAACATCTTAGACTTCAGTACCATTTAACATCAGGTGGGATTGTTGTTACGCATTATCTTATGTAAAAAATATTATATCGGACATATTACTATATAAATTGATTCAATAGATCGATGTTTAACAAAGGTTAGTAAGCGCGCTTGATAGGATCGAAGAACAGGTGGCTTTATAATACTTCACTGTAAAATTTATACTATACTATCGGCCCGCTCCGACTTTGTTTGGATCGAACAAATAATTACATATAAATATTTATAATATTATATAGTCTATTTCCATGCGGAAACTACTTTGCCTTATTTTTCAAATAATGAAATAACTTTTCGAATAGATGCTGTGGTTCGAGAGGTTACCATTACACACACGGACTCTCAAAATTCGTACTCCCTTTTAAAATATAAGCATAGGGAAATGGAATGTCTAATAATAAAAAAAAAACACCTTTATTCTATCTCAGCCTATTTACAGTATGAACCATGTACTTTTTGTTTTACAGGCTGCTCTTGAGAAATATTAATCTTTACTATCTTTACCTATAATTGTCTCACGGTAAAGATCGGCTCTTTTTGCGCAATATGAATCTCACTTACACTAAATGAAAATCAAAATAATTTAATTATTTAGTGTGTAACATTTATTTCGGTATTTTTTTTATTTTTCTACCGATTCGTAAGGTTCTGTAACGTTGAAGACAAATGACAAGAGTAAAATATTTTGGAAATGTACATA
Organism: Megathymus violae; assembly: GCA_003671415.1. NCBI lineage: Eukaryota > Metazoa > Arthropoda > Insecta > Lepidoptera > Hesperiidae > Megathymus > Megathymus violae. The sequence goes on from PDGT01000071.1 coordinate 1,642,028, forward strand.
AGTAAATAATTATATGAATATATCATTATGAATATATTATTTGCTTCACAGCTAAATGTTCAGCTTTTTGCTAAATTGCGATTAACACTGTTCAAAAATATCAGTCGAGCAAGACGACACTATCTAATATATAAAATTCTCGTGTCACTGTTTTAGTTACCATACTCTTCCGAAACAGCTTGACAGATTTTGATGAACTTTTATATGTATATTCAGTAGATCTGAGAATCGGTTGTTATCTATTTTTATATCCCTAAGTGATGAGGGTGGTCTACTCCAAACTTTTTTTTGACAATTTTTTTTTTATGTGGCATTAAAAATACCTACAACCTTAAATTTTCACCCTTCTACCACCAACCCCTATTTTATAATAGCGATATTAGTAATTCAATTATTTTCTATTGCGTTAAGACATTGCTATTGTTTTTCAGTAAAATTATTATAATATATATAATTAATAATTTATATGGCAAAACAACGTTTGCCGGGTCAGCTAGTATACTATATATTTATAGCTTAATATATATATATATATATATATTTATATTAATTGTTGTACAACGTGCATAACTTAATGCAACACATACGCTCTATCTACTTTTTTCATTAGTCTATGGTTTTGTCTGTGATTCACGGTGTTTCTATAGACTGTGTTTCCTTACGATAGACGGAGCTGTTAAAGGATGTCAATGTAAATAAATACGTCAAGTCGAGCTCAACTTAGAAATTATGTCAATATTTGCTGTCATGCGTCGTCATAGAAACGTTTTTAAAAACTTTTGTTAATTTTAGGCTGGAACAGAGATGGAGGTTTATGATGGTGAGTAATAAGTAATTTCATTTTTTCTGTTCAACAACAGACTAGAATTTTTACCAGTTAAATTATTGTTGTGTTATATAAAAGTAATTATATAGTCATAAAGGTTTTTTGTGAAGGTCCTTCTAAGGAATCCTGTTATGTTGATTAGATTAGATTCATATACAAAAAAATATAAGAAAAGTTGTCCATCAAAAAGATTAATATATTACTGGTAATACTTAAATGTGTTTGATGTAATTACACCAAACGGATAAAAACATTAAAAAAGCGATTTATTTATTAAAAAAATAAAGTGATCCTCGGTCCTTACAATATTTGATATTATAAAAGGCCCGATAACAATAACTAAAAAAACGATTTTTAGAGAAATCCATGTGGTACTCCTATATTTTTGGTAGAAAGATATTACCTAGAAAAATATTAAAAGATTTATAGGCGTTAACGAGATTTACTATCATATTTGTTTTCGAAATATGTTTTTATTTAAAACCAGCAGCCCGCCCCGACTTCATTCGGGGTTGATATATTAATTATACATGTTATATGGCCTATGTCCATACGGAACGATGGATCTTTCAAATGGTAAAACAATTTTTCAAATACATGCTGTGGGTCCGGAGATTACTTTACGCATATACAAAAAGTAACGAAAAGCTACTGTCTTACTACCAGTACTGTCTTATTACCAAAATAAAATATAAATATTATGGATTATACGATAGGTATATATATATACGATATTTGATATCATAAATAGTTAATATGTCAGAATATAATTACTATATTTTTTTATAATACATACATTGTAATAATTACTATAAAAATAGAATTCCCACACCGCGTCAAAACGAGGATACATTAGTTATAGTTACTATAGAATAGCTTTCCGAAAAATTTAATTACTCTGAAGACAATCCTTTACGTGTATCTCAAAAAGTAATTGGGGTTGCTTAACTTCTTTATTTTAAAAATAGTGGTTACATTTTTTATGCGCAACATGTCAAAGTGGTGAGCCATCTGATGGTTAGTGGTCACTGTCGCCTATCGACTTTAGTAGCGCCCAAGATGTTACCGAAGTGTTGTCGACCCAAAAGAAAGCGTGGGACTCACATTATTACTACCTCTACAACACTGCGACCGAACACTATAAAATATTTGAAGGCCAATTTTAGGAGGTTGGTTACCAACTACTCGGGCAAAGAACTCTGGCGGCACCGAGCCATTCCATTAGGCAGGGCCGTTCGCCTTAGCCTCGTCAGTAGTTCGGCGGGGTGCACCACGAGCAAAGGATCCTGGCTAGGACTCATGCATGGATGGATTTCCTGGTCCTCTTCCATGTCGGTCTAAATTTCTGTCTGTATTTTGCACTCAGAGAAATCCATGAAACAAGTACATGTACTACTGTTAAAAAAATCTGATCTCTGAAAAAAAAATATTTTCCTGATATCAGTTGAGTTAGAGAGAGAACTTGTTTAGACTGTTAACATCTAAGAGCCCTAAAAATGAAACAAACGACAAATAAATCCTTTCGAAGTTCAATCTCAATCGGTCTTGAATTACTTAAACAAAGGCTATTAAAGAGTTACAAACAAACGCACAGAGACGTAATCGCGACCGTGAACACATTCGCACGTACTCATAAATAATTTCAAGGCCCAAAATCCAGCTGTTATGTAGTCTAAAGCCTGAACCTAGTCTATATTGTATCCATAAACAGGGACAGGTTAGCTTACGCTAGAATCATTTAGATTCTATGGCTCGTAAATATGGAGTTACCGCGAAGCATTACATATGTATAACCTCATTCCGTCGAAGGCGACCCTGTCTAGTGTATTATTAGTAAGTTTCATACCCCTAGTAGATGCGGTCAGTGCAAAAATCTCAACGTATGTCAAAACTGCAGGTTCTTGGTATCGCTCTTTTTATCTTTGAAAGAAATATAAGTTTTCTTGCCGCTTTTGTGTCCTGTTCAACGAAGAAAGCAATGGCGAGGTTCGTTGTTCTAATATAATTTTAACACGCTGTTATATAGTATGTATTTTTGGTCATCTACGAGTATGCTCCATCTTATGAAGTTTCTAAATCTGACGAATGACGAAAGGAAGAATACTTTGCATTAACTCATGTTATTGTATAATGTCAAATCATTATTGTTTGATTATATTAGTCAGTATAGAGTGGTATAGACCTTCTCTGGTCCCTGTAAAATTAAATCACAAGGAAATTTTTCAACTGGAACTACACGGCCCATGATTGTTTTTCAAACGTTGACAAAAATATTAACGCCATAATTTTACTGCTTTCAATGAATCCATTGTAATTCGTAATTCAATCAACCGATTTTTGTTAAGATTTATTTAACCCTCTTATGAAAATTGTCTCTTAAATGAATATTGACACTCTTAGTTTGTCATTTCTGTGTATCGTGGAATGTTTTCTATCAACCTGGTAATTGACCGAAGATTGGTTCAAAATCAGCTTATTTTTGCTTTAGAACATAATGAAACACTTACAAAAATTAACCCTGAACATTTCAACAACACAAGTCGTCGTTTTAGATACAAACCCGATTATGCTTAGGTATTTTAAGAGCATTTGATAAATTTATGAATCACGCCATTGTATCATTAAATGGAAAACTGCGTTAATTATATGCTCCTCTAAACGTGTACTCTTTGAACCTTCATGTTAAGGTCTAATTTACAACGTTTGTTTTTACATTGTCTTACAGTTTACATTTTGACAGAAAAATGCAAAAATACACGGTCTTCGTTTGAGCGATGTAGCTACATGCATGTTTGCGAACGACAAAGCGTTTATTGCCATCAATTTAGGTTCGTTAAAATTGCCTGGTCTTTGGTCCAAAGTTCGTATTGTAGAACGTTTTCTTATTACAACTCGTCTCAATATTCCCATATTTTGGAAATCAAGTACTGCACTGTACTGTGGTTATTGTAAATACCTAACTTTTTGTAACCACCTTTATTTCCTTAAGAAAACTGTGGAAAACGATGCTGGTGGCAAATTTATTACATCTTAAGATACATATTATATGTTGTAAAAGTAATTTGTTACTGTTTGTTATCCGAAATATGTGAAAAAAAAAGTAGGTAAATATCCTTTCCTAAATATTATAGTTTAGAATTTTGAAAGTCAGTAGTGGGGGATTTGTTTCGTATTTAGTATTTCGTATGTAAATTAATCTTGTTGCTACCATCATTGCTTTATCGTACCCTAAGTAATGTTATCAGAGTCATATCAATAATCGATACTGTACCTAAAGATTAGTTCTTTAGCGATTACAATATCGATTTCTCCTCACTCATCTGTCTAGTTGCATTCGAATAACAATGGAAAACGAGTTACTCTAAGCACCTTAAAAAAGGAGGAGGTTCTCAATTCGTTTGTATTTATGTTTGTCATAACTCAGAACTTCGTCATTTATTCACCGATTTGGAAAATTCCTTTTTTGTTTCAGAGGGTATATACTTCCTGTTTGGTCTGACATAAATTGGAAAAAAGGGTGAAAAATAGGAAAAAATAGGAGATGAAACCAAAAAATTAACCTTCAAATTGATAAAATTAAAGTATTAACATATTATGTTACGAATTTTGCTTTTATGCCATCTACACGGGCGGCAGTGAGCTCTTCCGAGCAGGTTGCACGTCTTCGGGTTATTTTATTGTCAGAAGCCGACAATCGACCAATAAAAATCCACTTAAAAGCAAATGCTTTCAAAATTCAGCAGCCTTAGACATGGGTAACACTAAAAGTTTATATCACAAACACGTTGCTGGCAGAGAAGGATGCGGACAACTAATATCTTAATCGCTTCTAGTACTGCAACTGAAACACGTTAAAAATGGTACTTGGTCAGATAGGTAAAGTATTCTACCAGCACCGAGCGTTTCGGCTATCAGATTGGTGTATAAAACAATACAAAGATTGTCGAAAGACATCAATAAAACGGTGCATTTTATTGTGTTTTGCATATATTTTGTTTCTCCAGTATTAAAACCGGCTTTTGTTATATATACATTGCTTATATTGTTTAGGATAAACAACATACATTACTCATACCAGTGTTTACGATCACGCTCTCATCATGAGTTTCATCAATCAAAATACTGTCAGTGAAAGTGTTAAGGTACTTCCTTTTCTTTGGCCGTGCTGATTTTTTGCGCAAATTAAATAGTATAATTAATTGAGATACGTTTTTGTGTGTGGAGAATTCGAGATCTCAACTAAATCTGCAGTTTGTATCGTGGTCGACGACCGTTAGATTTCTGAAGGTCATATCAGTGACGCAATAAGCTCGTTCGTATTTTAAAATTCAAACTATGTCCAGTTTGAACAAAGGAATAACATTGTTCCAAAAGCAATAACAGAATATATGTCTATAGTCTACATTATTATAATATGTAATATTTAGTATGAAGTGTAAATCTATATCTATTAATGATAATAAAATTCTAACTGATCGCTTTCTGTACATGAGCGATATATGAGAAAAAATCATTATTACGGACCCTTATTAACGCAATAGAACCCACAACAATAGTTGTTAGAATTTTTGTCTGTTTGTCTGTGCGTTTGTTCCCGCTAATCTTAGAAATAGCTTAACCGATTTTATTTAGATTTTCACTAATGTATTGCAGTAAGCGCCACTTAATACTTAAAGTTTGTTTCATTGCAATCCGTCCATAAATAAAAAAGTTATAAATTAATTTAAAATAATGTAAGGCGTAGTTTTCCTAAACTGAAGTGAGGGCGGTTTGCTAGTTTAATACTAATATTATAAATAGAGAGTAGAACTTTTTCCGAAACCTATTAATAAATTATTTTACCATTTGAAACTAGAATAAAAACCCGCGTCGATGTTCCCGCCTGCTTGTAAATGTGGAAGTCTGCAAAAGGAGAGTGAATAGGTGAATAAGTTAGTGCTTTCGACATCTTAGATTTCGTCACCACTTACCATCAGGTGGGGTTGTTGTCAAGCATTAACTTATTTTATTTTATTTAACAAAGGTACATTATTCTTGATGGACATGGTATAGGTAACAAGTGTTATTATTAATAGTTAAACCCAAACCAAGTCGAGAGGTACCGCTAGTTTTATTGGATATTTAAAATCAGGATAATCTTATAATCGAGATACATTATATAATTTATTTCGTGCTTAAGATTTGAATATTGAAATATATTTTCATTGAATTCCATAAACCACTTTAAATTTTTAACAGGTTTGTCAGAAATTGTTCAAGTGATTACAAGTGTTAATAATCGTAGCCTTGAAATAACGGAATATCGGAAATTTACCTTAGAAAAGATTATCATCTATGGTATGCGGATATTAAAAAAAATCGTTAATAGATCTTCAAAAAACAATACAAGCTTATCAAAATACTCTTTCGAAAAACAAAACGGACTTGTCAAAATAGGTTTTCAAAGAACAATGCGGATTCATCAGCATTAAGCAATAGGCATCGCTTACCAAATCTAAATATAAGAACAGTAATACGATGCATATCTGCGAAGCGAAACTCTAAACGTGATTCGTGTTTTTCTTTCATCCGAACGGCGAACCATCCGTCCGGAGCGAACCTGTTTTATTATGTTCAAATCAAATATAATAATGGTTTAAAGCGCGTTAAAATAATAATTGATCTTTTTTGAACAGCCTAAGCTCAAGATCAACAGTCGATTGTCAACGGTTATTTTTTTTTCGAGTAATAATGGACAGTGTTTCCAGAACTCATACGAGTACCGAAAAACAATACAAGTGGATAGTCGTGTGAAACTAAAATTGTTTATTGTTGGATAATAATCTACCGTTGTTTCTTGTCGTGTATCAGATTAAAGTCACGTCTTGCACATTATCATGTAATGTGATCTCTAGTGCTAAATTCGAGTTACTATCTACTTGTTTTATCGTATGTTGATCTTAGTAATAGCCAGCGCTATTATTTTGCTTATAAGCTTTAGAAATAAACATAACTATTGTGGCGTGTTACTAAAGTTTTCTTATTTCAAAATAGTTCAATAGCTTAGACAGATAATATATCTTTTTTAATTTCTTAATATTTGTAATTTATATCCTCTTTATGACTTGAAAGTAAATCTGCCTATCTTTATCCTTCAATTTTATTGTGATTTGGAGAAACGTAAGTGACAAATCGTCGTGTCAAAAACTAAGGCCTCCATCGAGGCTCATTGACTGCTAGCTAACGACAACAACCGGAGTTACATATATGTATGTTACTTATGAAGATAACATATAAATAATATTAATCCACATCGTGACCTGTAAATAATCCTTTGTTAGGTCTCTCATAAATAAGTGGTTTAAAGTAACTAATTGTAAATTCAAATTCAAAATGATGTAGGTATTTTGTAAATGCACTTACGCACGTCATTATTTGCAACTACCATAAGGCAAGTATGCAGCCAGGTAAGCAATTGACAATTAATTTTTAATATGCTCATTACTTTCAACAATTAGAGGAGCGTTTAGGAATCGAACGCAAGACCCCGCGCGGAACAAGTACTTATAAATCAGACTGTTTCTAGCCCTTAACTGCTTACACAACAAATATTATTAACTTGTGCAATTCAATTATCATTTGAATACTTCACTTTGCATGCCGTTTTAAATAGTTATTATAATTTTTTATTTATCTGTCTGATTATAGTAGCATAAATGTTGTATGTTGTACATCCAACTAGCTCTTAAGAGATACAAATATGATTTCAACACTTGTTATTAACGTTTGCAATAAAAACGTTCTTATACTGCATTTCCATTCATATTATTCGTTTGGTATGCGCCACAGCAGGTGTTGCAGGCTAATCGAAAATGTGTGGGTGGCATGAAGGTTCATTATATGTCAGCGGTCGTAACTAGCTGTTAACTATTGCCCACTCAGCATACGGGAGTAACATATACTAAATAAACGCAATCCATTCAGTGGCGTGGCTCAGGAACCACGGGTGATATCAAGATATTACCCACAGCTTATATGTACGCAAACTCACAAAATTTGTAAAGTTCACATAGTTCGAGATCTTACAGTAAGTATATTACGCAGTGTTACTATTGTAATTACAAAGAAGTTATAGTATAATTTTTTTCTCCGTGCAGTTTATATCTTCTTATCATTATTATTCTTATTTCAACAAATACGTTGTTTTATCTATTCTTCTTTCATTTTTATCACAATCCCACATAATGTCAAAACTAAATACACTATCGATAACGCTTATCGGCAACAATAATGCGCATCCCTATGCCCGCCCATAAGGCCCGTGAGTGGGAGAGAGAGCAAAATACTCGCTTCACCGCTCCGACGTTTTATGACACAAACTGCACGGAAAAAAAAATTATAGTATAGTCAAATGTTACCCAAAAATATGACGTAATATCTATAGGTGGATATTGCGTTTTAGTGCATAAAATTTGATGACAGCGTCCAATCTTCAAAGGCCTCACTGAACCGTCGATACCAGTTGTTGGGTTGGCTCATGACATCGCTCGCAGTCAGGTCAGTGTAGTCGTTGAGCGTTGTCGGGGACTTCCGGATAGGAGTAAGAAATCTGTTAGAGAAATCTAGGCCTTCTTAAACACGATCAGTGCAGGTCACCTCTAGAGTTTCCCATCAGTGGTATATAACCAAGGTTACATTGCGGTTTTTCAAATAAAATATTACCTGCCCGTTTTAATGCTTCTGTTCCCAAGTCCGTTTTCAGTTAAATATGCTAATCTGATATTTGATAAGTCTTGAAATACGAGTTGTTTTATTAGTAGTAAGTATTATTTTATTAGAAGTAGTTCTCTGTTTCCATAGCTTTTAAAAATCAACCCAAACTTAGAATTAATGTTATAATGTCGGATTATTCTTATAACGGCCAAACGGTAAATAATTGCAATGTATTTTAATCGCATACGACTGAATGATGTTTGAAATAAATGTACCAAGGTATAAATTTGATAAACATACGTTTTATATTAGTACATTGTGTCGGAGAATTCAGTTAAATAATTATTATGAAATCATACTTTTCATAATAACCAAATTACTTTCTGGCCGTCTGTTATGCGACTAGGCTCGGATTTGATTATTAGCACAATCAAGTTTAACCATATGGACGATATTCAAATTTATTCAATTTTCTGTTACATTGTTTTAAGAATGGGTTTTATTTAATCTGCGCTTTCATAAACAGCAATATTGTCTTTCTTCATTATCTTGTTTATTGCGAATGTAATGCTTGTGGTATGTATGGTTCTCAAGGATCACCTTACGACGTAATTTGGAGGACCATGTGTCCCGAGGTGACGGACAGGATTTTCATTGGTTAAGAAGGAGCCCTGTCGTATCCGTTCAATTTGCTTGGCCGCACCCAATCGGTCCCTTGGGAGTCGCGGAGGAGCACTCACGTGATTTTTTGAGTATTCCGATTCACATGTTTGCTAGGTGGGCTTTGTTTGGCGTTCACAAGATCACGTCGAGTGGTTGTGAAACCGAATAGGTGTCTCACCAATATGTTACACGATTTGGCCACGCGCTGGTTTTCGGCGTGACAATCTGACACTGTTGCATCAGTTCTGTGTGGAGAATGTTTGATTACAGCGTGTGTAAATCTCATAGAGTAAATAATAAACGTGCGATTTTCTCTTTTGCAATCGCCGACATTAATCTTGTAATCCAGTGCAAATTTTGTGTCTGTTCTGAGAGAATCTCTGGAACAGACGCACCTATTTGAAGAATGGTCATTCCGATTGGACATAGTTTATATATTATGTATAATTAGCAGAAGAATAGACCCTAGGTGGTGTGTCTGTAGCTATGACGTCAGAGTGGCGTGATGGTGGCACGAGACGGAGAGGGAAGCGCAAGCTGGCGAGTGGGGACACCGGCAGGCATTGATTCATTCGACTGCGAACCATTGGATCGGACGGTCGTTCACTAGCATTGTTTAGTTACGGATTAATTCCTTTTAAGTGCTTAGAATATTTTAGTGCTGTAATAATTTCGATTAACGTTTCGTTGAAGTGATCTTTTTTACAATAATAGTATATACCGCTAATTGTATATTATAATGTAAATTAGCCAGAGCCACGGTGATATTTACTTTGTTTGTTTGTTGAAAAATGACGAATAACCACGAAACTACTAATATTGCCGTCTTTATATTATACTAGTAAACCCATCCGGACAACGATCGGGATAATCTATGTCCATCCGGAATAATGTACCTTTCAAATGTTAGAATAATTTTTATGTAGGTGCTTAGGTTGTGAGGATTACCTTTCGCAGAAAATTCGCACTGCCTGTTTATAGTATTAATAAAGATTGTCAAATTTCTTCTGATTAAACACTTTGAACCGCCTCGTTGATTCGTTCCAAACATTGAAGACGACAAATGTTGACATACACATGCGAATACATACATAAATATATTGTATATAATGAATACTCGGCATCCATCAAAAATCCATTTATCCATCGCGCTCTGAATTCCACGAGTACTCCTAAAAATTAAACTGCATTCAGAAGTAATCCCAATTTTTTGGAACTCAAATTAATTAACGTGGTGGAAGGTCTGATTTTTAGAATATCAGATTGCAACCAATAACGTCCCGAATTATTACTACAGTCTTAAATGTTAACACATGTTAAACTGAAAACAACACTTAAAGTTTTATCGTTATCGTTCAGAATGAAATGAGTAAAAAACGCAATTTATATGAAAACCTTGAAACGTTGTTGAAATTATTTTGGAATATTAAAAATTTGGAATATTAAAAAGCACTAAAACGTTTTAATTTTTAAATATCTCGCTGGCAATACACACGGATGCGTGCATTACAATCAAGTGATATACCAACCGGTTACGCCGAAGTTCACGCTACGGCTCGTTTCTCACCACGTTGTCAGCGCTGGTGGTCTGGAGGTCTCGACAGAGATCTCGGCCACGGATACTCATAATTCGATAAATAAATCAAATGAAACGTACTATTAATCAACCTGCACTATTTAAGTCTCCTCGTCATTCTTGTTACTTTCAATATAACTCTAAAGTTACAAAGTTACTTTCATTTTTATTAGTAGATATAATATCAGATAATACTTTATTCTTCATTTTAATTGATTTACTATCATCAACCTTCTCTATTATTATAGTAGTGTCTGAGATTACTAGACAACTACTATCCTAAGAAAGTAGACTTTCTACTCTTGACTTGATTAATCTAGATGATTTACTTCCGCGTTGAACTATTCCCGATTTAAATATTATACCAATTTTTAAATCAGCTTCTTTGTACGTTGGAAAAATAATAATGATGTAACCAAATTAATATCTTTGACTACAATTGTTGTAGTCATATGCATCGTACAGGAAGTATAATTACTGAACATGTACAGCTCATCCGAGTGCGATGCCACGGTCCGACTCGCGTCATTGATCTCGATGGAAGCAAAGTCTTGCTAACTCAGTATATTGTTCTAAAAATGTTGAAACTTTTTCGTTACTTGATTGGATAAAGAACCAAAGTGAACAATTTGACGGCACCGTCCATATTTGTAGCTAATGGTGATTTGATACTTTGTTTGACAATATTCGATAACGCCGCACTTTGTTTCGTATAACTATTAACTTTTATTTTTTTAACATTTTAATATTTATTTGTAATAATTTATTACTGAAAACATTGATATTATGGCTGATCATCATGCCAGTATTTTCATCTATTTCTTTCTAAAAGAGGGGACTCCTTCATTCGTTATTATTGCTTACCATGAATTTATTAACAGACACGCTAATGAACTTTAATTCGAATCGACCCCGATTCACCGTGTCTTATGATCGTTCTCGATGCTCAATCAAATGTCTTTACTCTTTCATCTAAAGAAATTTATAAAGTATGTTCACTTAAAATTTGTTGCCATACGTATTGCATATTGCGTATTGTGCAATTTTAAAAACATCCAGTCAAATGCATCAAGGTCACAAATAACGATTCGTTTATTTACCACCAATGTGTTTCGCCATGTTGATTTGCTGCAGATCACACTCTTGTATTGGTCTAGGCTTGTCCTAATATTGACAAATGTCATGTTGCGAGATTCAGCAGCTTCGGTATATTCATATTTAGTTTGTATTCTTGTTTTTATATTAATACTAAATATAAGTACATAAGCGTAGCCGATACATTTTAGCGAATTACTTTGGAAATTAATATTTTTATGTAAAGTAACAATTCCACTGCTCTCAAACGAGGTTCATGAAAATATAAAATATAATTTTCTTAATGTTAGTGTAAGGCTATCGGGTTTTTTGTTTGTATTTTATTTCTCAAGCAATATTTTTATGACAGATTTTTTGTGCCATTAATGCTGAAACGACAATGTATTTAAACTTTTTTTGTAGTTGTAGTTTTCCATTGTTGTATAATCGTCAAAGTAATCTATGTTGTGAAGTTCAGACATATCTATGAATAAAAATAATAATAAACGATTGTTTGTACATGAATCTTAAACATTTTATAAGAATATTTATAAAATAAAATGATAACAGAAACATCTCATAAACCTTGCACAAATGAAAGATATTTTCAATAGATATGTACGTCTTATTCCCGAGAAACCCATTCACTTTCATTCGCAACGTTTACTAAGGATTCTTTTGAAGATTTTTTGCCATCCAGTTTCTCGCTCACCCTTATCAACCCTTAATGTTCCCATGCTTTGTCACCCCTCAATTTAGCCGGCCGCTTTTGTTGAAGCGGCAGTTCTCGAAAATACCAGACGCTAATTCCTTTTCTAAAAAGGGCTAACGGATACGTTGTCTCCGGTGTTGTCACCGCTGTGCCAATGAAACCGTGCAAGCTCTCTTTGAGTGAGACACATCTATCTCGTTTCGTCGCTTGATTGGTCTCCAACGGAAACAATTTTTGTCAAAGGAAGAAGGTTCATCGTTTATAATAATTTTTGTGTCAATACGAATACCGGCTGGCTCCACGGTTTCCATTCTACTCGTGCATGGCGCGTGCGCCGCTCCGGCTTAGTTGCGTTTGCAGCATGGTCAAGAATAGCCGTTACCGCGATAGTTCCCTTAAATAAAAATATAGGTCCATGTCGTTACTTTTAAACGGTCAACAACTCGTGTAACGGAAACTCCGTATAATTTAATTGAGACGGTCGATGGAACAATCCACTTCTAGGTACTTAGAACATTAATAAATATTTATTGTCTACTTGGGAATATTTCATAGGTCGTCCGTTAAACAACGCGTGTTGTTAAATATTTGTATATATCGTAATTTTTTATCGTCGCTCACTCCGTTACGTCATAGTAGATTGATAAGCACGAGTGCGCAGATAAAACAGAAATTATTGTTTGAATTCGGGTCGATCAAACGTCGGTATGTGAGTTATAGCGTCTTGCATGGATATAACCGATGTGCTCTTTAAAGAAACAATAAACAGAGAGATGTTATAGGAAATTTGTATGCAACAGTGATGCGCCTGCGCCGGTACAAGTGTAGCGATGGACCTATTTTCGTAGCACGGAAATAAGAGCGGCAAAAGGAGCAAAAAGCTTTGACTACCTAAAAACTTGAGGACGCAGTGTTAGTGTATTTTGGGCTGATGTGTGTGATGCAAGAAACAGTTATATGTGAATTGGTATCGTAACGTGAGAATAAAACGAACATGAAGAAGAGGACGATTTCAAAACTTAAATCGATATTTGGTTCTAAGAAAAGTAAGTGCCTTACGTAATGTTTTTGTAAAAGCCTTTAAATATTTTTTACAAAACAACCTTTGAGTATACATTAGGTATACATTAATTTTAAATAGGGTGTATTTTATCTTAAAAGGAAAAAAACTTAACTAAAGTTGAATTGATGTATGGATCTAACACATGCATGGTTAGTACTGTGAGTAAACTGCGCCTCATATTGAATGCTCATGCACATGATTTGCAACTGAACATTTTTACAAACTAAATTATTGATTAAAATGTTATAATTCTATTAGTTGCATTTTAGTATTATTGGCTTTTCAGTTTAGAAATTATCCAAATATTTCACTTTAATCTAATTTTGTAAAGGTAGTTATTAAAAAATTACATGTATAACAGAGTACAGCTGATAGTTTATTGTATCGCTTCCCCTATTTAAAATGAACAGCTGCTTGTTCGGTTTTTAACAACTCACATCCCCGTCTAAAGTGATTTTAATGGACTCTGTAAATTTCCTGTCACTCGAAAAGATGTTCAATAAACGCTTTATTTATTCCGACAGTTTAACATCCTCTATTTAATCTCAAATTATATGTTCAGACTTTTATTGCTTCAATTATTCGTTTTTGTTCTGTGTGTTTTTAAGTTGTAACTAATGTTCTTATAATACTAATTTTTTTTAAATTCACGTAAGTGGTTTTGCTTTTTCTTGTCGATTGGAAAGTTTGCAGGCTCACAAATTAATGACAATACAATATTTGATACCATCGCTGTTGCTGTCATGATCACGATTAACAGACGGTAAGATTTTTATTCAATAGTTATTGGCAATTCACTGAAATAATATACTGAAGTACGGATAATACGGTAACTTACGATTAGTTACGATTAGTTTGGCTAACATTTACCCGTACGTTACTATCAGTATTCATAAACGTTAATACACGACTGTGTATTTTTTATGTTTTCTATTTAATAAAAACATGATGAAATTAATTGTAAATGAATATAATTTACTGTTCTTTAATTTCTTCATCAAAAAATATTACCTTATAAGTTTGAAACGTTTCACAATTTCAACGAATTACCCCGATTTAACAATGACAGACCGTGTAAAACGATGTTACGTGTAAATAGCCTGTTTGTTTACGTAACAAAACAGAGTAAGTACATGCGTTATTTATTTTTTCATTGTCGCCACCCGGGCTCGGATTTCTCAACGAAACAATGGTAATACGTGCATGCATATTATCCCGTCGGCTGTGTGAATTCCTGCCCGGTGCCCCTTTCGTGTGTAACCTGAGTGTTGTATTCAGTAGATAACCTAGTCTAAGCACTGCAAACTACTGATAAGCGCGTGTCGCGAGTGCTTATGACTAAAAGCCGACGTTATTGGAAACTCGCTGTTTATGATCGTAGATTTTGTTCAGTGTTCAGGCTCATGCGCTGAACGTTACATGTATCGTACGTGCAGTTTTTATACGTTTCTGCTCTAAATGCTCTCCTGCTTTTGTGTCCAGCGCAGAAATGGTAAGACTACTTGTTGCGTTACCACACTGTCGTGAATGTGTTGTTTTTGCGTAAACTGTAATGAATATATGGTGATTTTCTGATTACGATTCTGAGCAACTCGTTAGAAATATATTTTTAGAAGTGCTGTTACAATAATTTGATGGTAAACGTTATATTTTTTCTGTCTTGCTTTTAATACTCACCAGGAAAATAAGTTTTGAAGTATATGAAAACTTTTAGCATAGTTAGTATTTGGAACATTGATATTTGAAAATAATAATTTATTCATTCGTGACATTTTTACCAGCAAGTGATAGGTGACCCAGTGAAGATGTTATCTCTGAATAACACACCAAAGCTTGATTAAGTAATCATTTTGCGTAGTATATTTTTTTCGTAATACTTTGCTTCGTCTGTTAGTGTGTTAACTATTGAAATATTGGTCGACTTTAATGAACCCATATTAAAACAACAGAATCAGTTTTTTCTAAAGATTTATGTTTAAGCAAAAACATCTAATTATACGTTCTAAAAAACCAACATGATTTCTATCTTAGTGCAAATGTTCTGCAACACTTGGCACGCTTACTGTTACCATGTTACAAAATATTAATATACATCGTTACTTAAAATTACACGAACAAGATATATTTGGTTTTAACTAGATCCTTTATTGTTATTTTCTATGTCTTGTGTTAAATGTTAAACGAGGAATATCTTATTAGTTCTGGTAATAAGCTCTTCATAAGCGAAGCGATACTATTAATCATCGCTTTAGGTACCTATTCCTTCACCTCGATCTTGTTTGCTCCCATGATTATTTATTTAAATGTAGATTTCTCAGTTATTGCAGTCAGTTTCTGCGGCTCAATCCCACAGACATGCCCTGGGGTTAAATGTCAATATGCCCATTAATCTGATATGTTAGAAGTTTATTCTTTTCCATCAATACATTGTTACTTAATGCATAAATCTGATGAACCATATGCTTTGCTGTTTTTAGTTATAGTTTTAATATACCTGGAAAGACACACACATGTGTAAACGATACGAGCTTGGGCTGTCATACAGTTTTTTTTATTTAATTCTTTATATAGTGTTCTTTGAAAAGTACTGTATCGTAAATATGCAGCCATATTAAATGACGTTACTTTAATAAACGAAACGATTCCTCTGTACAAACACTCCAAACGGATAAATTTTAATAAAGGACTTTTGTACCTACTGTACGAGATTATAAGTTGGTGTAGCAGTCCTGATAGCGATGGTGATAATGAAGAAGGGTTTAGAAATTATTTTTTTAAAGGCAAAGAAGTATATTTATAATAGAGTATTGATCGAATGTTCATAACAGTACGGCGATAATTCGTACACCTGAGTAAAGAATAATTATATTAACATTATATTATATAGATCGTTAACAATCATGACTAATGTTGTGAGCATTGGAAGCGCAAAGTGGCCATGAAGTAATTAATATATTTATACGCCTTAGTGATAACGCATCACAAAAGGGAAATTCATAGGATCACCATTCTTTCATAAGGACCATACAATGGACAGCGATGCAACATATACAAACAAAAAAGCTTTTTACTTGTCATTTATCTTCTTCGTCGGTCATTATTTATTGTGAGAAGATACTTGAGAATGTAACAATATTAGTTTTCATAATATGAAATCGCGCGGCTGCGGCGCACCTACCGTGAACGGAGGATAGATTTCTATTTGTCTATTGGAAATATGATTCAATTCGCTTTCGCTTTAATTTAAATACTCAATAATTAATCTTAAATACTGAATTCGGCATCCCTAATTAGCTTTTTTGTTTAACCTTTAGTTTTTAACTAGTAGTTTAACTTTAGTGCCTAAGGTTGGTGTAATTAGTAATAGATATTTTATAAATTAGAAATCTTAAGACTAATAATTTACTTAATAAACGCACAAAATCCGTATGTATTTGTTTGTACACCAGGCGTAAATGAACAATGTAAACCCACCGTATCTGTTGCACACATTTCTCACGGACATATTCTAACAGAAAGATACAATCTAATATAACCTTTCGAAGAAAGTGTCCGACATAATGTATTGTGGAGTTTAATGTCCAAAGAAATTATTAGAAGCCATCACGTAAGTACAGCTCTTCTCACGCCCGACAACTTGGAGATGAGCCGATGATGTCGGTGGCGTGTAAATTGACGATAGATACGTTGAAAGACGGTAATCGTCTAGTAATCATTATGTTATAATATTATAATGTCAGTTTAATTAATGACGTGTTGATGTCTGACGATTTACGCTCATTTTATAAATTAAACATTCTTTATATATTAAAGACTGAACGTCAGCAAATTATTGTGAATTTGAACAATTAGAACAATATTTTTTTTTACTCGCCATGGCGCTACAGATTTATTTGTTTACACTCCAAAATGTTCAATTTTTAAATTTCGCCACAGTGTTGTCCAAGATGTGTGTGTACTCTATCAATCTGTATTTAGTCAGTGTGTCCTTCACTCCTTCTCGGTATAAAAGACCTAAGCCTAGCAATAGAACAGTTATGGGATATAGTCCTACAAAGTTCATTGACAAATGTACATTACAAAAATAATCATTGCCTTTCCGCATCATCAATTATGGGTACACATGCACAGGTCCAATTGGGTTTTTAATTACACAATGACAACCTACTTGTATTATGACGGGTGTAACAGATCAAGAAACGTAGTTCTATTTTCGTACAACTTTTTTCGGTTTACCGTTCACCTGTAATCTCGTATGAAATTTCGTGTACATGATTGACGTTTGCCGGTGTAATTTCATCGTTCTTGTGCTTTCCCATGTCAGGAGTCAAGTCAAGACATCTCAATAGTCTCACAGCTCTATAAGACATTTGTTTCCCCGCTGACGCTTTACGGTTAGCGAATGATAAGATGGAGAAGTATGCTATGTATCGGCGATACTATTATTTGTTATTGTCATCGACTGCGGTGCTGGTAATTATTAACGGCAAAAAATCATTTACTTAATAGACTAATAAGTACAAATACAGATTTGCCGATACTGTTAAAACTTGATACAATAAAAATTCTTGAAAACATCCAAATTGACTGAATTAGTGCACATCAAATTAATTTCTCGAAATTTATGAAAATCGAATCCGCCTAATAAAATATTACTCGTCAACTCAATACTACTGAGCAAGGAGATTTCAAAGGTTTACATATGTATGTAATGCTGGTAAAAATTATTTCGTTCCTCTCTCTCTTGCACGTAGGTCTGTCTCTTTCGACAGGAAGGCGATGGCTTTTATACATTACAAAAACAGCATCAAATGACTAGCTAAGAGTAATCAAGCTATATGTTGACTGTTGCTGCTGCGTCATCATACGTATATTCTTTTAAGATAGATAGATAAAACCTTATTTATATGCATAATACGATGATGTTAACAAAAACTTTTCAAGCTGTTGCCGTCTTCCGGGATGTTTGATCTAATTGCAAGTAATTTTGTGCTTTATAGCATTCTACGTGTAAATTGTAAGCACTGTATTTAAATTACATAAGTAACGCTTGATTGTGTAGTATGTAAAAATGTTTAAAGACTGGCCTTTATGCCTATGTACGATAGTAATATTATGAGTAACAATAATAATGGTTTCGTAAATTTGAAAGGTTAGTTATTGTTCACAATCTTAAAATTATGCAAGAGTACGATCATTTTCATTACTCTAGTGATATTCGTTGTTACTGTCGTTATTAACTCAATTTTGTTGTATGACGCCCATTGTACACGAGCCGTAAAGAGCCGCATTGCAACCGTCGTCGCAGATATCGGACAAATGCTGTATCTCAAATAAATCCCACTCGCTGCCTTTACAACGCCAATGAAGATAAAATGTCATCGTACGGATTGTAACAGAATATTCTTTGAGGACGTAATTTGTTCTCTTATTGAAACATAATACCGAATTTGTTTACTAAAAAATTTTACCGGTGAAGCTTCTGATTAGAAGGTGTAGACAGAAATATATCGGTAGAATTAATTCTGCTGTCGGCTCTTCCGCTCGCTACGATCCGTTTCGTTACGGTCGCTGCATATAAATAGACTGAACCCTTTTTTAGAACCCAACAATATTTACTAAAACTCTTATAAAACTTTTATAATGCACCGTATAATTAAGTTTATTTATATGTCCGTATCTCCGCCCTTTTATGTGTTCTCTGTCTAGAAATTACGTTCTTTAGTTATTCATTAGTTATTATTCATTAGTTAGTGACCTTAAAAAATATAATGGATGTTTACATCATTATCAACGTATACTTGAATACCTATGTGTTATGCTATTTATAAGCAATTTATGTTTGCGTAGAATTTGGTCTTCATTATAGAGAAAGTCAAAATCACAGCGTTCCCCCTATAATATTTTAAGGTTTCCTGTTTCTCGATTTGTACCAGGAACAGCCAAGCACATGGTAAGTCACCCCTCGGCGAATGCCGTCATCATTTACACCCTTAGGTATTAGCTCAATGACTGTCGGAGCAAAATTTTCATATTGTTTATCATTATTTTATATTTAACAAGTCATAACAGGCGACAGAATATTGTACCTACTGTATGCCACACGAATTTGAAATTAACATAACAGGCAATTTTTGATCTTTATTTTGAAAATGGGATACTTTGGAGTGTAAAATTGCATCAATACTTTTTAAAAAAGATATACTAAGACCAATGCCAATATTTATAGATCTAATTGCAGTATTTATAGTATCAAAATTTTATCTCTAATTTTATTTTTTGCCCAGGTCAATGAGATTCCGGTAATAAATGTATGAGAGAAATCTATGTATGCTAGTGTTAGCGTAGCGGCCGAAAACTGCGCATAATCAAAAAAATACTAATAATAAGTAAACTACATAAACTGTTTCTAATTTTATTTTTACTGATAAAACCAAAGCTCTGCAATATCTACTAAACAAAGCAAAAAAAAAAGAAAATCGGTTGACAAACAGACAAGAAAATAGTTCCGAACCGTTGTCTTTGCAAACATAAAGAATGTTTTATTACATAAATATAAACTTTGTTTTTTTTCAAGATTTGATTCCATAGCGATCGAACAATAAAAATAATAAAAATCGGTTGATAGAGGAGAAAAACAGGTACAATGTTTTTTTTTATGTTAATAGCCGACAAATGAGCAAACGAGCCATCGGATGGTAAGT
This sequence comes from Megathymus violae, assembly GCA_003671415.1. Lineage (NCBI taxonomy): Eukaryota > Metazoa > Arthropoda > Insecta > Lepidoptera > Hesperiidae > Megathymus > Megathymus violae. Next base: position 1,662,338 of record PDGT01000071.1, read on the forward strand.
GGTCACAGTTGCCCATGAACATTAGCAAGACCAAAGGTATCACAGATGTGTTATTCTTCACATATTAATATACATACATATACATTTTAAGATGTATTTAAACCTAAGAAGTAATATTGAAGGGAGTGTCATAATTCCGACAAGTCAAAAACCTATTGAAAACGATGTAAAACGTGATTGCTGCACAGACGAGACAACGGTCGTTAAAACTTCCATTAATCGTCGGTGTTCTGGTACGATCGTATTGTAAAAGATATTTAGAACAGCCGCGGCTTGCGGTTGCTATTAAAAAATATCTTCGTAGATCGAGTAAGTCATAAAACTCATTCAAGCTAGATAAAGGTGTTCGGAATATTGTTTGTGATAAGAGTTTAAAAATAAAAACCTAACAAAACTGGATGCCCTCACTTGACTCTAGTTCATTCATAGAGTATAATTATAAAATTACATTTGAAGCCCCAGAGGTGTAAATAAATTAAGATATAAACGTACCAGCTACTTGATACATGGCAACAGATACACAATAATAAAATAGACAAAATACTAGGCAAAGTCAATGACGTGACGTTGAAGCCTGGTCTTGCTAAATAGCAGCGAAAATCATAGTCTTTCTAACCTCTTTAAACTTTTTTATTTCCTTGTTTTAGTGATGAATAGTAGTTTCAGCTGGGATGTATGGTTGGGGGCACAATAATATCACAGCCGGCACAACATCATCCTCTGTATAAAAATCTAATATTGTAATGAATAACTGAATTGAATACATCGTTTTTTGTGCTCATTATAGGAATACCATCATAACGTCAACGAACAGCATTCTGCACTATCCATATAGAGCATGATTTTTCTTACATAAATGTACAGTTGTCAAGGCATCAAGCGTTTATATGGGTGTCGTCTTGTTTGCTTGTCTCTCATTACTTGCACTCGATCTTTTGATGTCGGTCGACGGCAGACAGCTGTGCGCTTGTTAACTCAATGTTGAATAAAACCTGTAGCAATTTACGTTCGCGGCACGCGTGAGCTATGTACCGTGTAACGCATATTGTATTTATGATCTTTTGTGTCGACAACGGTGAATGTTTTTAGAGAAATTTTAATTCTATTACTATATTTTTTGCGTGAGACCTATTTTCTACTAGTTCGCTAGATCCTTCATAATTATTAATCAAATTGATACTTATTACCTCTTCGCTCGTTTTTTTTTCCACTAAAAACACCTCGCCATCAACCTGGGGCATATTTAATGTGCAGGCTCCAGGTTATCACATACTATATGATAAATGCAATATACAACACATTAATATTTTCGATTAATATGACCTCGGTTTCTATACATACAATTTTGCCGATAACGTTCCTACTGATAAATTAAATTAACATCTATATATTTGCTGTTCTTACTTAACTAGGAATCGACTCTTCAATTCTTCGTATGACCTTCAAATGACCACTACCAAAGAATTGAGTTAGCTACATTAGCATATCGCAAAAGCACGTATTGAAGACAAGGGGGCATTATCTATTTAAAATAAAAGATCCGCCTCGCCGGTGGTTCTGTGTTGCATTAACAGTCCAGTCATGTGTGCCACTTGAACGCCCTCGATTGTGATGCGCCAGCTCCGAGGCTCGCCGCACCCGTTCGCGTTCTCCCTAGAGTTCACTACACTTTATAGTTTTACCTTTCCTCTTTTGCTTCTTTTTCAAACTTTCAGAAATGTTGCCACATCTTCAAGGCTAAGTTGCGTCACAAATATTTTAACTGCGCTCTAATGTCAAAAAGTAAAAGTAAAATACAGTCGTCTCTTCAAAATAAAATGGCGTACAAAGAAAAATAGATTTTTGAGTCGGTTTTAAGTTAATTCAAACAGTCAAAGCCAATTATACTGGTGTTAGGAAGGCGTCAACTTTCATTACCCCAATTATGTTAATAGCAGGAATAAATGTTAACGATAACGAGAACGAAAATAAGTCCCATGTTTAAAAATTAAATATCGTTAACATGGCAACATTACGTAATGCTTGCCAGATTCAAGGTCACGGTGCTGGTTTTTACTATACAGTACGATACGTAGATTATATAAACGTAAGCGATAGTAGGCTGTGTCAACAAAACCGGAATGAAGTTGACACTCACGAGTGTTTGTGAATAGGAAATGGCCGATCAACTGCGAATTATGAATGAATAACTTAACACAACACGTATCATGCAAATCGATTAGCTAAAATCACCTCATTCAATTACATTAATCATCGAGAATGATTCGTTTATAAACTGGCCTTTTCCAATGATATTTTTAGATTATACCTGTCAATTACTTGATCGTTTCATTGGTTAAACTTCTTATTTCCTTTAAGGAAGCAGGAGTTGATTTAGTTTAATCTATTTATGAGGAATATTAGAATTATGGTACGAATAAATATATATATTTGATGTTCGCGCTTATTAGAAAATGATCCTTTCATATATGGAAGGTAATAATTCATGTCACTTTTCTATACGACTTTATTTGAAATCTCTTAATATTTGTATTTTAATATCTTTATCTTTTTTAAAATGTAGGCTTTTTATTTTATGACGCTTTATAGCTAATGACCTTCATATATTTCACTGGCAAAGAATAAAGTTGTTATATTAGCAAATTGCATAAGCCCGTATCTGCTCGTATAAACAATAAGAACTGGTACATTACATTTTAATATTATTCTAATAAACTCTGTAATAAATTCGTATGCATTTCTTATTAATGTTAATTGGAGTTCGTACTTCTTTTGTATTATGAGAATTATTATCGATATTGATACATAATAAAATAAAATATATATAATATGTATTGATAATAAAATCCTTTAATGAAAGTATTTTTTCTTTATCGATGATACATAAAACTATATGCTAATTTAATGTCAATGTTATGTATAGTAACTTTTGCATTTGGTTCCATAAAATGGCTTTTGATTTGCTATTCGATTAGAATCTCCGTAGTTTAGCCGCTTCATAGTCAATTAGAGGAGTTGATAATGCTATTATAGATTTTACGTTTATATTTTAATCTATTGATATCAAAACAAGCATTTACCGGTAGTCTAGTTTAATCCGCGATATTAGCTCCATCTCATCGAGCATGGCTGATTGTGAGAGCGGTAAATGTAATAGTAACCATTCAGTTAAACAAATGGGCCATTGACCTGAATGTAGTTTTCTTTGATAGCGTACATCGCTGTACCACCAATTAAACACAGTCTTCTGTTTTATGTTGCTCAATGTTTACCTGCTTTAAGGTCTAGAATTTTTTTCGGGGATTATAAGAAATACCTAACTTTCATAGTTGCAGTATTATTGCTCGTATCTTGCAAAAGTTATGCAAAACTGATGACATACAAATGGATAACTTCTTTACAAAATTAATTATTGGAAAATTTAGAACAATGAGCGTCTCTTTTCTGACCATTACTGGTTGCACATTTTTTCTCAGGTATGATTTAACTACCTATTCATTTTTCATTATTTGATATTTCATCAATCCAATCTTTCTCGTTTAGATAACATTAGAAATAACGTGACAATTCCGTGTAGATATATACAAATATGTAATTTTTGAGTCTTATTCTTTGAAAATGTCTAAATGATGCCACTTGCTATTCGTTTACTATTTATCTGCAAGCAAAATTTCCACATTTATTAGAAAAGTTTTAAAACAACATGGCATTATATTGCGTGACTGAGTTATAATATTTTACAAAATCGATACGAAGGTTGTGGCGGCTTGCGTCATGTTTACTTTCCGAGCGCCCTAGTGAACGTTACCTTATGCGCTGGGTTTGACTATAGGGATATTTTCATAGGAAATAATTTGTGTTGCTTTTTATGTGTACAACACAAATGTTGTGTAAATTTTCATGTTATCTATCGCAAATTTTTATTTCTGTCTTTTATTTAAGACACCATCTTTTTTTATAATCAGTCACCAGGCATGTAATTCATTTTCCTATCGTGCATATCTAACAACACTAATACTTATACCCAAAAACATCTTAAAACATTTATATAGTACAGAACATAATAAATTAATACATTATTCATAATAAGGCTTATTAATTCTGGGACACTTTAACGCAATATAGCATCTCATACCTTTTCTTCAAACTTTTATACCTTAAAGAAGGAAATTGTTGAATAATGGGATGTTGATATAATATGCGTATTTAACTCAACTTCTATTTTTTTTTGTTTGATCATTTCCAAAATTTAACATTCCAGGCAAACGACAACATGAACAGCCACAGTCTGCAAAACCATCGCGCTCTCCATCCCCGGAGCCTACAGGAGCGGTGCCTTCGAGCAGTGCCGAATCGTTCCGGCCGTTGCTGCGGACGCCGCCTCCCAGCCGCGCGGGCCCTCCGCCATCCCCGCCCGTGCCAATGCATCCCGTGGCTCCCGTTCCACCGCAACCATCCGGCCCTCTACCACTCTGCCCGTGCCCCGTCTGCGGGCGTACCTTCGTCCCGCAATCCCTAGCGAAGCATGTCAAAATCTGTGAAAAGATGACCGTAAAGAAGAGGAAAACTTTCGACTCTTCGCGACAAAGGAGAGAAGGTAATATTTCTTCAAGTTTGTTCAGTGTCGTGTGCGTTCATGGTGCTGCGTAATTTCGTTGATGCGGGTTACTAATATAAGCCGAGGCTTTTTAATACGTAAAACTTTTCTTTCGTTTCTTTGCGAGTGAGAAGTAGTTAATAAGAAAAACTACATTACTGTCATCTTTAATGAATATGATTGCTGCGACCATGTATGTAAGAACTTGTTGATTATTAAGAACGGTAAAAATCCCGTTCACAAAAAATAAAACTCTGTTTTTAGAAACATAACAATTTGTAATATGAGAAGCATTATACCTATGCAGAAATACTACTTGTAAATTATGTTAGGCCAAGATTACCAAGAACATTAGTATGCTGACTCGGCGACCGCCACAAAACATTTGGTTCGGCTCCTTATGGACTGACTCTTTATTCATTGTTTGTCCAAGATGTCTATGAATGACTGCTTGAGTTAGCTTGTTTAATTACATTGGTAATTTTCTTTTGTAACTCCACAACTTGCCTTGAACTACTTGGACTTTAATATTGACTTCTTAGTTTGGAAAATTTTAACTACAATTATACTATATACAAAATACTCGTAGTTGTAGATTGCGTAAAGTATAGTGTTGGATTTGTTTGTGAAATTTCTTAGAAGATATTTATTATTAGTAGAAAGTAGTAAAGATGTATTACTGCATGATGATTGAATTTGAATTTTATGTGTATTTTATTTCGGTTTATTATTTATATCAATGCATTTTTTGTGGGTAAAAGGGGTGATGGCGAACCGTGATAATTCCGGTAAGTGAGTGCATGCGTTACTTTTTGCGATTGAACTGCTCGTGCATCGTGTGACAACTTCTTACTAACATTATATCGACTTAATTAAAGTACACACTACATACAGTGTCAAATATCTATTACAATAATAGTTACACACGTAATCTTTACGAGCTTAGTCGTTAAATATATCCTGCACTGCCAAATCTTATCTTCGCGACCCTATAAGGTTATATTCTATCTAAAATTTGTATAAAAGAATTAACCCTCGCCACACATATGCCTAATTGAGCTTAACTTTTTGTTATAGAGTTTTCTTAAACAATAACTTGACAGCTTGCCTGCCGTTGAATGACTAGCCAAATTTAAAAAACTGATTATTTGTTAACTTGCAATTAAAAAGTTTAAAAGTATCTAAGAATGCTATACTGCAACAAAACTATCGGTATCAATAACAAAACCCGTTATGGATGGAAAATGTACATTAAATATTTTTGGAAAATTTTAATGTAATTTGATTTTTTATCCGACAAAAAGTCTGAAATATATATTTTGGGCTTGTTTTATAGTATATAAGTCTGTGCAAATGTGATGCGGTAATCGTTAACATATTCAGATAACACTTTTAACATGAGTTATATAATATAACATAGGATTCATTTTATCCCGGGAAATGTGTCTATTCCCGTGGAATACGAAAGATAAAAGATAGTAAGGATATTCTGTTAGCATTGTAATAAACAAGTTTTAGATGCTTTCTTAAATGTCTTATATAAGCGAACAATGATTCTTTCCGGCGCGGGTCCTATTTGTTAACGTGTGGCGTAAGTTTGTTAAAGAGAAGCGACTCGTGTTACTATTACAGAATAAAGTTTATATCACATACTATAAAATGTTTTCTTACACCACAAGAAAACAGTAAATAAAGTCTAACCGTACGCCGAGGTGTTAAGTGTGAACACTGCAAACATGCGCAAGGTCATTTATATAATATCCATTGATCTCTAAAAGGCAGTAGGTACCTACAAAACATGAAATTTGGGGTGAAATTTGGATGGTAAGGATGTATGAAAGTTTCAAAAGTAATATAATCAGGAAATCACTTGTAAGCATATAATATTGAGAAGGAAAATGTATGCCGGCATAAAAATGATTCTCAAGTTAACTGACGCAGTTGGAAAGCAGAAAAATGATGGGATATGACGCCGATGTCAATTAATACAGCGAACAGGCAAATACTATATGAAATTGAGTGATCAATTAATATTGTATAAAATTATAATATGATTGTATAAAATTGTTACGTCAAAGTTGTAATTATTTAAATAGATCCCAAAAACACGGTCGATCAATATCTAAGTTATGGAAGGTGTGGTAAACACAAGGTCAGCGGCAAATTAAACCTGCATATTCCCCATAACGCCGCCGCGTCAAAAATATACACCTATACTATTTGTATGTAAATATATAAACATTGCGTGGATGAACCACTTTGGCTTAACCCACTAGCAATTAGGTTCATATTTGCATAATATATATGTGCGTCATGTTGAAATTGGTAGGAGACACCCACGACAACCGATCAAAAGTTCTAACAGTTCATACGGAGCATCATGTCTGGTACTTCTAATGAAATTATTACAATGCACGGATTATCGTTATTGTGTCGTGTTTTGTTTTCCTAGCACGCACTCGTTCGACTCTAATTTTGTAATATCTTAACTTTAATATAAATTATTTGTAGTGTACGTGTAGTGTTTTTTTGCTTATGTGCTATCTTAAATACATTAAATAAATAAACAGGGATGTAGACTGCGTAATCGTTAATTCAAATTAATTTAATCAACTATCATAAAACTGTGATGCCATTATAGGTACCGACTTGGAACAATACTTGCCAAAGAATTTCGGTCTTCCAGAAAACAGCCCTTTCCTTGAGAAGAGTCCGCCGAACACAGCCAAAACTGCGCCCAAACCTAAAGTTCTATCAGTAAGGAGTGCTATTATGAAGGTATGTATGTACCCACAATTTTTTCGTATTCTTTATATGTAAATCCACATTTTATCATATTCATAACTACTTAAAGTTCCTTCAAAGGTGAGCAACAATTTCGTAATTCCTGAATTTACGCATATCATTGTAAATATACTTACACGTTTACTTACCTGTAATTTAATAATATGCATAGCGTACGTTAAGTTTAAATACAATTGTAATTGTATTTTATATAATCATTGTCATTACAAAGCGCTCATCGTCCGTCGACCACTGTCAAGTGAGCAACTAAGTTAACAACTTCTGGCTCGAACGGTAGATGAATTCCAGTGGCAGGACTCGAGTGTTTCCGTGCTTCGAAGGTCACGTTGGACTGTCGGTCTCGTTTGTTATCGTTAGCTAGCAGTTATTGAACCATGTCGTAAACCCACGAGTGGCATTAAGTATTTCTAACATGACTACCCCTGTCATATTACCTTATTTTAGCAACGTAGTGGAAGACGATCCAGATCTTTTCATTATAAAACCCAACTACCCACACTGCTAGTTGGCCTCTTATGTTAGGTTAAACCAGTTGTTTTAAACTGAAGTTAAGAATACGTGTAGTATTTTTGTAGTCATTGCGAGTGGATTTGAATATCAGCAAAAAGGTCACTTACAAATTGTGTAGTCGAAGTAAGGTGCCGAAGACGTTCAAGGCTATTAGCATGTGCCCCGCATATATTTATGATGTAAACGATGACACACTATTGTTTGAAGAAATTACCTGCGACACTTGTAATGCTAATCGCTTATTGTGCTATGTATTAGCACCAAAACAACGTTGGATCGTTAAACGTTTATATTTGTATTTAAATTTAGAATTAAATATATTTTTCCAGTGTAGAACCTACGTAGTTGCAAAAAGGAAGTGACAATATTTATTTCCACTATATCTATACACGTGACTGTATATACGGGTCATATTTGAAGCTGGTTTATTATTTCCGGGGGGCGCAGTGGTCACTTGAACTGTATGTCTTTATGTTACTTTTATGCCAGTAGCAAAAATATGCTTTATGAAACTGTAGAATACAGACTTTATGTAAATAAGTCATTAGGTAGGTACAAATTACAAAAATTAAATTTTTTCCAATCGACACTACGAATTAGTGCATGCACTCTTCGGACGACAGTGACCGAATGAAGTTACTGAAGGGCGAGGGTTTTAAAATGCCTTTCATAATAATGTTCCTAAGAAAAAGTTGTAGGTTAAGACTTTCTCGACTAAACGGATCCCAAATTGAGACAGTGTAATTTCTGTTTAAAACCTCGCCTTTTTTAAATATTAGCATCTAGTAATGGTTGTTGAATTCAAAGAATTCTAAAAAACCTCTTGTCAATTCTTTGTTTCTCCATTTTAGCCTACGGCAGATCTTCAGAAGTGTCCGCATTGCAACCGCAACTTTGGTGTGCGTGCGTTCGAACGTCACGTAGAATGGTGTGCAGACAAAGCGAAAATTCTGCCCGCTGCGCCCGCGCAGCCCCCGCCACATATAGCTGACGCAAAACAAAGGCTCAATGCGCGCACGCAGTATAAGGCTCCATTGACGCGGGGAAGACGGTAAGTAAATTTTAGTTGGCGATGGATACAAATGTATTGGACTACACCCATCCGTACTCCATATAACATGTAGCACACATATACGAGGCCATTTACATTTTTATTTGAAAATTTACATCAAACATTGGTTCATTTTAGTTATAAATTGTAACTAATAAGTTGGCAATTGTAGCCCATCTCAAATATCTCTCAATCCTTTTTATCTAAGTTTACTCCTTTAAGTCCAACCTCAACCCTTATTTATTGGTTACATATATGTGAACATAGCCTTCATATTTGTGAAGGCATATCTATCTAAATAGGATGTATATATATATGTATATAGGATGCGTATCATGTCTCTTCTACCTCATATAACAAGCTTTTAAACAATGTACATGTAAGTAGAATTCTTGGTGTGTTTTTAGATTTGATAATAACACAATTCAGCATCTAGATTTACTACAGGTGTTTCATGAACTAAATTGAAATATAGTGTAGCATGTGTGTGTGCGGCGCACCAACTTCAGTCAACACAATTTTGTGCATCTATCCGACTTTATGTTGTCTGCTCTTTGCTATAGCTATAGCTATAACTCTGTTGTCGACGTTGTATGAGCGAATTATAAAAAGAGATAATTTGGTATAAAGAAACATTTTTTCTTATATTTAACAGCGCGATAGTATATTTTCACAAAATATAACTTATTCCATATAATAATTACAGATCATCGCAAACCCGGGACAAGACGTCAAACAGTCGATCCGCATCTGTAGAGTCGTCTCGCGGAGTATCCCCGCCCCATCCCCGAGAGTATGGCGACTATAGACTCGGACGAACGAGAACATCAGGTAACAACATTTATAACACACTAGCGGCCCACCCCGGCTTCGCACGGGTGTACTTTTATTTTTAAACATTTTGAGATATATTTATAATTTTATCTTTATAAAGGACATAGGTGTGTATTTTTTTCTTTATAACATATACATATGCTATGAAAATAGTCAAAATATTCAATGTTGCGTATGTCCGCTGCGTAAGGAGGTCGGCTCCTGTCCTATTTCATAGATGTCCCCGCCTCGCACTTCGTGCCCCCTCCCTCGTCGCCATGTCAGCCGGCCTACGCTACGGCTGCTTTGCGTGGGGCCACACTGGTCTTTGCGCGGCGGCGGTGTTTATTTTCCTAAATTCGTAAAATCTTCTGAACAGAATGTCCGATTTGAGTAATTCAAAAAGTTATCTATAGGTATTGAAACAGTTTTGAATATGAAATGATTTATTTGGATAAGAAATAATACGAAGGTATGATTATCATGGTCTGATTTTGGTCAGCTTTTAAAATGTAAAAAGCGGTTATTGTGACAAGCTACAATAGTTGGACATATAGTATCGCGAAGTTATTTGTAGATATTGATATGTTCTCTAATATTGTAGAACATTTTATTATTCTATCATCAATAGTTTCCGCAGAGTATGCGACGAAAGAAATTTTAAGCAATTTTTTTTACACCTTGGTGCGCGTTACTGAAGTTTTAGCAAGGATCCCTTATTTTTTCTAGTAATAAATATAGCCTATGTTACTCAGGGATAATATAACATTCTAATGGTGAAAGAATTTTTAAAATAGGTTCAGTCGTTTTTGAGTTTATTCCTTACAAACATACAAAAATACAAAGGTTTCCTCCTTATAATATTAGTATAGATCAGGGATGTTATGGAGCTCCGTAACCGTAACCGAAACTATCGGATATCCGAAATAAACATATCCGAAACCGTGACCGTATCCAATAAAAATATTGCGGATAATTTCGGATAGGAGCAGTCTACATAAAACACGTTATAATAGGTTTTCGCCCGCCGATACGATACATTAGTCGCTTCAATCTCATTTTAGACAGTTTTTATTATTTAATTCTTAAGGATATTATTTTTCTGTGATTATAATATCACATAATACCTATCAACTTTGTTAATACATTATGTTATTTTTCGCAAGTTGCAAATCATCTAATATCTACATCCGAAATTATCCGAAACAATCGGATAATCCGTAATGATTTCATATCCATAACCGTAATCGAAACAGGTAAAATATTATTCATATATCCGTATCCATATCCAGATCGGAAATTTCATATTCATAACATCCCTAGTATAGACATGCAAAAATTCACTAATCGCCCGAGTTGAATTGAATGTATGAAAAGTTTTAAGAAGAGCGTTATTCGTACTAAAGCCTTACAAAACCGTTTTAAATCGATAAGTTCCAGCATCGTTAGATAGCAGTCATTCGATTTGTAAGGCTTTCTGACGGCAGTAAAACGCCTACCATTAGCGGTTGGCCGTTAGTCTTTTAAATTAACTACTCAGAATCGGCTTGTTGCAGTTAATTTTCATGATTCATTACATTAGCCCATATTTGTCCCACTGCTGCGCTCTGGTTTCCTGTCCCAACGAGATGGGTTAATACCATAGTCCGTCACTCTGGCCAAGTGCGTGTTGGGAGACTTCATACACCTATGAGAATATTATGGAGAACTCTCAGGTGTTATCCTTTACCGAAATAGGTAATAATTTCATTTGTAACGCGCAGATTATTTGAAAAATTAGAGTTGCGTGCATGATTCGATGTAGAATTTTCCGTGCGGAAGAAGCAGCCACTAGGCTATCAATACTGCGTCTTGTTACAGTACGCTCTAGGTTTGACCACATTACCTACCTTTACTACTAAATGCCTTTTTTACCAGTAAGCATTATAGTCTACGCACACGCACTCAGCGCATGGATTTCAAAAGCAAAATGCGAATAACCGCGTGCCATCTGCATGAAATGTCCGTGTTATACGATTGAATATAACCCCACCGTCGCTCAAACCTGCAGTTTCTGCTTTGCAAAAACTTGAACGGGCGAGAGTATCAGCGTTGTGTCGCATTAGGTGTTTCCCAAGTAAAATATTGTTTCCTTATTTGAGGTTTAGTTTATGATTTTACCTTACGTTTTCCATATGAATAGAAAATGTGTTGCAGTTGTAAACAGTTTTTGTCCAATACTTAATTTGTAATGATATCGTAACCAAAGACATATCGACTCTTGATTTTACAATTTCTGTCCGATCAAAACTAACTATCCCATAATTAACGACCATCGTTAGTTTTATTTATTAGCATAATTAATACTTATATAAAAATTAATTATCCAAAATGTGATTATTTTCAGAATCAATGTCAAGTAATGACTGCCACGAAGACTCTTCGCCTCATATCCCAGTAATAAAAAATACACGCGTGACCCAAAACAATTCAACGGGTGACGCCAATGTTAAGGCTCGACAAGCTCGGCTCGCCAGAGACCTTAGCAGTTCAAGGTTAGTAGTGTTAATTAACATTACCGTTAAATAGAGACGTAATACATTGGACATAATAAACATATTACCCACTAACTCACTGCCCACAATCAAATCTAGTTAAGTTAAGCAACATCCATTACATTGGTTTGTTTTATTTGAAGTTATATGTAGAAGTTAGTTAAATATAATATCAAATAAGGGGAAAGGAAGGCGTAATTACTAGTCTCATTTCTTAAATTTCATTTATTCGCACATGCATCGTTCCTGTCTCCTTGTTTGTTAAAATATATAACTGAATTCATTTCCTTCCTTTCCCTTCCCCTAGAAATATCCAGGATCCCCAACCATCACAAATCCAACAAAGCAGTACTGATCCAAATATACCAAACCCTGCAAATAAAAACAAAAGGGTACAACTAAATAAAAAGAAACAACAACAACTAAAAAAGCTAGAAGGCATTGCTAACAAGCATAGTGAAAGAAGTCAAAAAATTGTTGAAGAACAGAAATGCAATAAAATAAAATTAGATAGAAAAGATTATACACAAAAAAGTCAGATACCTGTGCCAAAGAAAACACTAAATAAATGTACAAGAGAAGTTATACAAGATAACGATTTAGATTCAGTAAAGACTTGTAAAGAAACATTTAAATCTAAACGAAGATCTAGTGTATCACAAGAGTCTGTTATAGGTCAAGTATGTATTAAAGAAAAGGAAATTAAAATGAAAAGAGAAACAAAAAAACATATTACAGATAGTGCCATAAGTCTTGATAGCCTGGAAGAAAGTACTCAGAATACCGTTGATGACATTTATTGTCAATCTGTCGGTACCAACACTGAACTACAGTGCCCATGTGTACCTTGTGTGATACATATTGCACCAGATCCGAAACAAATAAGTAAAAATAAAAATGTATCTACAAAAGGTAATACTAATGTAAAGAAACACACTATCGATCAAATGAAACCAATTGTTGAACTTTTGTATCGAAATCCCAAAATGGTAACGTCTTGTAATATACAAACGAATGAAACTTACGAGATACACTCTGAAAATTGTATAAGTGATAATAATATCCATGAAATAAAAGAACATGAATCTCAAGAAACAAATAAGAATGAAATCTTTGTAGAAATATTCCAAAGTGACATGATAAATAATTTCGAGCGTCAATCAGATCAAGGATATAATAAGGACGATGTTAATTTATCAAGGGAAAAATTTGAAGAGAATTATGAACATGACCTTAGTGGAGAAAATTTTGACGATTCTATAGAAAAAAGAAATTCACACTATAACAGTGAAAATGAAGAAAATATCATTGCAGAACTTGGTTGCAGACATGGGAGTGGTGATACTTACACAAAGTTTTCCGATAACCCCACAAACCTAGAAGAATTTTTTACATTGACTAATAATATTATGAATAAAGAAAGCAATGAAAAGATACTTAAAGACAATGAAATTGAGATACTACATACACCTCGAACAAATTCAATTGAAGCCTTGAATAAATTAGCCGAATGTACCAAAGACAGAGCTACTACTCCTAAATATATATTTTCTAATACTTTAGGCGAATTAAAAAATGATTTTAAAGATTTACTGAATGTCGCTTCCGCATCTAATGCTGTAGACTGGAATATCATACAATCGAATAAGATTGAAGAAAATAGGAAAGTAAGTGATATGGAACACATAGTTGTTTATGAAATAAAAGGCAAAAATCAAGTTTTAGAAAGTAATAATGAAGTCCAAGAAGAACCAAAGCTAAAACTTCCATCTATTACTGAGAGTAATAAGTTTTGTCATAAAGAAAACTGCAGTAGAAAAAAGCTTGTTAGTCATAAATCAGCTAATAAATATAAACTTTTGAGCCAGCAGAAAAGAAGCAATAGAGAATTTCGAACCTTTACTGTGGATGAACGCAAAGAGGAATCAGATATTCAATCTACATCGTCGGAAGCACCGCCTTTAAAGTTACCAAGAATCGAATTGAAAAGGTTTTATGGCTCCGGTTATTCGATAATTAGGATACCTTTGTCCTATACTAAATGTATTTATATTTCATAACATAAGAACAAAATAAGACATCAAACTGCACCTTACATACAAGATTTAACACTATTATAATTGACAAAAAACCGTTTAGACATGTTTACATTTCTATTTAATAATCATTTGCTTTACCTTTTCCCATTATCTGAGGTCGGTAAGCAGTATGTCTTTTTCTTCTTTCATCGAGCTTTCCTGTTATACTTATGTTCACTACCAACTCATTCGAATCACTCCTAACACAATTCATTCACGGTTTCTTGGAATTTCCTCTCGCTCTGTATTCATCCACATTCATAATCATATCATCCATATTCATATAACATATTAAGTTAATTACGATTTATTATAATTTATTATTCTTGTATTTTGCAAATTTCTTTCAGATTGGATGACAATTACGATCCATTTGTTTCTGCAGCTAGGCAAATGAAAGAACTTATGTCGTCAGATACTAATTTACCTAAAAAGTCCTATAATTCCACAAAAGACCTCAGTAGGACCCTTCCGATCCTAAGGAATACTAAGGAAAAATCTCCCACAAATACAAAAATGATAAAAGATTCCATTAACAAAACATATCAGAAAACTCCAACATTGCAACGAATGAAATCGTTTGGTAGCACTAATAACGATAATTGTAACAACTCTTTTGGCGGTAGATGCAGTTCATTTAGGCTTAACAGAAACGACAAAAAATCTAGTCAAAAGTTAAACACAACATACACTAAATCTAGTAAAGAGAATATTAGCTCAGTGGAAAAAAAATATTTTACTCGCAACAGTAGTTTGAACAAATCTTTTTCAAGTTACATTGGTTCAAGTTACAGTACACCAAAACCGAAAGACAAAATACCAAAAATAGCAACATCCATGCATCATGGATTTCAAAGAACGACAATAAAGCAACCTCTTAAACTCGATAAAATAAAAATAGATGATGAAAAAAAAGACTTCGTTAATCTCGATGCTATATTAGCATTCGATAATATTTCTTTAGCTGACAGTAATTACATTGACCCTCGGCTCATAAATGAAAATGATAACTTACCTATCAACGTTAACACTATTCTAAATAACCCAGATATTATCAGCAGTATGGAGTCTTTACTTACTACCGAAAATTTACCCGCTAAGTTTGAATCTTTTAGCACATGCAACTCAAATAATAAACCCAATAATACAGAATCATTTGTTAAAAATGAAAACAATAATAACGTTAATACGAATAAACTTATGACCTCAAAAATTAGTAGTTTAGGTATTCAATATGACAAAATATTGTCTTCATTAGAACAAAGTATTACATCGAAAACATCGGCTCGTGATGATGATTCTTTATGCGAAGACTTCGATCTTGAAGAGTTTATGACTTCTTTTGACGAAGAAGTGACTAAACAAAGATCTGAAAACGAGCGGACTAGCAGCTCCACTACTAGGGTAGTTAAGCAATGTGAAATATCTGATAAATCTTTTGACACACACACTATTAATTCACCTAAAGTAGATGTTAATAGAAATGGAATGATTCCAGTAAATAAATCAACCTCTCTCGTTTTTAGCAGTAACAATATTGTGGGTGATAAACTTTTCCCCTCCTCTGTCAAACGTTCCACCTCCCTCCTGGACTCCCTTCAAAAGAAAAGCGTACAAAAGTTGGATGGTGCTAAAGGCAAACCTAAACCAGACCAGCTTGAAGAAGATCTTATGAAATCTCTAAAAGATTTCGATAAATTGTATGAGAACGAAAGAATCGAAAATTGTCAATCAAGCAAAGATTTTACTAACAATAATAAAAATGTATTTAATGGGTCGGCTAAAAAAGATGCACATGTAAAGTCAGAACACAGAAGAGCTCAAAACGTGTCAAATGGAAATTACACACCCAATGGAAAAGCGAGTAATGACTCCGCTTATAGCAGGTTAGTCAGGTAAATTAGTTATTTTTGTAAGAATGAGTATCAGATAGGAAATAAAATATTTGAGATCGACTAATATACCAGTTCATATAATGTAATCTTTGTGTTTTGTTTTAGCCTTAACAGAATATCTCCATCAAAGTTATCTATATGTAATGCTAAGGAGTTAAATGGCAAGATGTCTTTGGAACGGATCCCTGCTGCCTCAGATACAAACAGTTGTCAGAAGGACGATGTTCGTTCCGAGTCCAGTGATGAATTTCTAGCAATGGAGCGCTCAGCAGAGTTGGAAGAGCCACTGTCCGCGAGTAACTTGCAAATGCAGTACAAGGAACTAAAATTAAGTAGAAATCAATTAAACGGTAATTTAAATCTTTTAGTTTCAATAAAATATTTTATCGGAGAAATAACATACAATTTCATATAATCGTTATATATTTTTTTTAGAGAAACACGCTAGTTCTCGGGCATCCCCTCGTCCAAGTCCAACGTGGCAGCCTCGACAAGAACCGCTCAGTTCGAGCGGTTCAGAAACGTCATTGCACCGAACGCGCCGCGACTCTGGTCCCGCTACACGTCTATCGCGCTACTGCCACGAGTGTGGCAGTAGGTTCCCCGTCGAAACTGCCAAATTTTGCATCGAATGCGGCGTCAAGAGGCTCGCGGTTTAACTTGCTATGTCATACATGTTGAAACATGTTTGTGTGCATCATCTAGTCTAATATTTTTGTCGTGGTAAAAGCTTTATGCGGAACGAAGTTATATACGTTCATAAGGACTATCAGCATTTTAATTCTGACCTTTTATTTATATTAACAATGTAGATTGATGTATTTTAACAATACATAGGACTATGTATCTATGGAGAAAATTTTGTGGATCTTTTTCACTAAAACTTAATTAATACAAGAAAACCATTTGACACTTTTAATATTATTATTATAAAATATGATAAGGTGTCCCTAAGATTAAATCATTATAATGCCGATATTACACAGAACAATCTAAAACCAAATTCGGTCACCTTTAGTAGAAAGAAGAAATTAAATGCTCCTCACTTGGAAATCCAAAAGATATACTTCAATTTATGATGTTATAAGCTATTTCTGAATTACTGTCTTCCTAAGTCTGGTGTTTTTTCATCATTTGTAATACGGTATTGAATGTTGAACAACACAATTGAACATTTTTACTATGTACTACTTCAGTAGCTATCTCAATTCTTTCAAAGTCATGGGGCAGTGAGATGTTTAAATCACTATTTATTATTTTAATATTTTGTTTGATTGCTTTATGAAAATTAAATGGCAAAACTGAACAGAATAATATCAAATATTTATTTACTATCCAAATCTTCAGGATCACAATTTGAAAAATGTGTTTGACAAATGACCAAAAAAAAATGCGCACAAATACATCTTTTAAATGCTACTTATATTAAGAAATGAAATCTTACAATTTTGTATAACTTAGTTGTATTTTATGTAAAAAAATAATATATTTCATTTAACAAATGTTACCAAATTGTAACTATTAAACTAATTTATGAATTGTGCCTTTTTCTAATGCATTGTGGACTATAATGGTGTAGACATTATTTTTATTTAGGGATTTTTCTGACGGATCTATCTGTTCTGTTACAAGGCAGCTTTGAAAATTCAAGTATCTGTGATATATTAAGAACTCAGGCTTCAGCATTATGGAATGGAATCTAAAATATTATTAAATGCCAATCATTCTTTCGAGTTTTGAACACCAGCCTTTTGTATGTATTGTTTATTTTTTTTGTTAGAGAAAATATTTGTTTTCTTTTTATAACGCTTTAATTACATTTTCAGTTAACTTTTCTTGTCTACAACATAGGTAGCCATTATAACAAGACTGATTTGATTTTCAATATATTAATGTACGGTCTTGACCTACTGTTATATTGTTTTTAACAAATAAATATCATGTAATAAATTAACATTTTAATAAAATAAAGTGTTTTATTATAAATTGTTACCTTAAAATGACTTGATATTAGAACAAATAATAACCATTCTTCAACAAAATCTGACTATGCTAAAAATAAAACCTAGTATTCAATGTACAGTATTATGAGTACACAAATAGACAGCATAAAAGAGATCTTTTATTTCTACACTGTTACTCTAAAATAATTTGAAATTAGTACAAATAATATTGGTTTGTTAACAAAACGAGACTATAAAACTACAACCAATAACAAGGGTCAATTGTACAGTATTATTTTTACAAACATCAACTTTAACCTGACTTTATAGCCTAAAAGAGTTTCTATATGCCTTTCTAGGTGGTATAGCTCCTCGCACCCTCAACCTACGTAAAGCCTCGCGAAGATGCTTGGGCTGCAATGGTCCAGGTTCCCCAGATTTTTCAAGTACTTCTAATGCTAACAAAAGCAATAAAAAAATGGTTATAAGCAATAATTGGTAATTAAAATTTATAAGTATCTCAATAAAATATTTGATAGACCTCAGCCTTTGGTAGTGATCTTGACTGCCAAGCTAGGGTTCCCTGGTTGATTTACATTTACGTGACAGATAAATGTTTCTCGGATCGTACATGTCTGTGATTTATATTTATGTATGCCACTCACAACACAAGGAATTCTAATGTGAGGGTGAGTGTCTCATTTTTCATTTACTGATATTCGTAGATTATTCGTGCCTTAACCTGTTATTTGGGTAACATATGATTTCAAAGTTATATCATTTTAACCATAATGGGTACTCAGGATTTTTGTTTATTTGGGTATTGTTTGGGTGTACACCGTCAACAACCAATTTTAACGAGTGTCAAAAAATCAAATATCAAAAAAAAATATCTATAAAAAAAGAAATGAAAATTTTTATAAATATAAGTCTCAAAGTTAGTAAGGTCATTCATCAAAAAAATTTAATTTCAAATAAGAATATCTAATGTTAATCTATTAAATGTTTATGGGGGCACTATGATTATTAAAATAAATTTACTTCAGTATTACAGAGCTAGTCAGAGGAGACTTGACTTGACTATATTATTTTTATTATATGTAATGAACAAACAAAAATAAGTTACACTCTCCTTATCACACAATTAAAAAAAAATGTTCTACATACCTTCTTCAACAACCTCCCCTACAAATACTTTAGCAATTCCAGACATTGCTATAACCACATTCTGACCAACAGAACACCCAGTAATGGTTTGCATCAACCGTTTAACAGCTGCCTTAGGGAATGCTGCCCTTCTGTACATTTCATATCTGTCCAACTGCTCCTCTGTGAAGTTTGAGACCAACACTCTAAAAAAGAAGACATTATTAAGTGCATAATAAAAACACCATAGAAGTTACAGACATGTGGCTGTCAGAGAAATATGTGGGGAACCCCTTATTGGCCAGCTCCTATACTACCGTTTTACTAGAAGGCTGGTTACTATCCAGGCAATTATTATTGTAATAGGTTCAATTTGTTGTATATTTTTCCCATACTACTAAGAAAATAATAATTTTTGTTTATAGTGCAGTTGAAAACATACAGTATTCCTCAAAAAAACTTGCGAAACATACTGCATCTTTTCACGTTCTTCCTCCTCTAATTCTTTCTTGCTCTTCTTTTCCCTTTCTCTTTCACTCATAACTGCTTCTTCTGCCGTTTGTTGTTCATTGCTTACCAACTCAGACTCACTTTGCTGAAAATCATGCATATTAGGCACGGCAGTATTATCCATTGTATTTTCAAGTTCACTATAACTGTCTTCAATATTAACAGTCTGTTTGTCATCCAGTGTTTGGGTCTGATCAAATGAATAATCATTGATGTAGCTATCATACTGATCATTAACATCAAGGGAATCCGATTGAGTGCCTATAAAGTTATCAGAGCTCTCTGTGTAAATACTACCAAGTTCATCTCTGTGCGAAGATTCAGTGTTATTTATGCTATCAGTGTATGTTTCAATAACTTCATTTTGTACACTTGTATCTTGAATATTTTCTCCATAGTTTACCAGTGTAGTATCTGGAAAAAAACGTTAAATATTCATAAATATCTGTCAGTCTGACTGTTAGTGATTTTATAACTTCTGAATAAAATTATTTTTCCTCAACACATTTTTTTTATGTTAATAGCCGACAAACGAGCAGATGAGCCACCTGATGGTATGTGGTTACCGTCGCCCATGGACATCAGCAAGACCAAAGGTATCACTGATTCATTGTCGGCCTCGAAATGAGAAGAAGGTTAGAAAGAAGGTACCAGCTCTCAAGCTCCCAGCCAGAACACGATAAGTCATTTGGTGGCTGACTCAAGCAGGAGGGTGGTAGCTAGCCAGGCAGGCTTCACAGACAGATAATAATACCAGTTAAAAAATTAATGACTTAATAATAATACTGATAATTTAATCCATACCCGAAGCCCTACCACCAAGCAGGCTGGCTTCTATCGCCCCTTACGACACCCTGTTGGATTGGGGGTAATATTCTAAGCCGCCCCAATATGGCCAATGATTTCTAACGATAACAGAATCCAATAGGTGGTACGGTAGTCAAATTAATAACAAATTATATATATATATATATAATATATATATTCATAAAAATAATAGTTCATGGCAAAATCAAGACCACTTACATTCAGGTTCATCTTTTAATAGCTTTTCCTCAATTTCAAGTGATATTTCCTGAGAGTCATCTTCATTGGAATCACTGTGATCTAACTCGTGTACTAACTCATTGTCTAAAAAAATATGTATGTTACACATAAAATACGTAAAAAAACAAATAATAAACACTAAAGAATGCAGTTGTATGTGCAGCATATCACTAAATACATCACATAAGTTGCTTAAAGCAAAACTATGAGAATAACAGGTATGGTGTTGATGCTCCTCCAGACAAATTGCATTACAAATAGTTGAATATAATAATATCTTGGATGCAAGAATAAAGAGTTCCTATACAATATTTTTTTTTTCTAATTTTATTTCTATCACTGACACATTTTTATGCCTTTAATTAATATAAATGTGTCATAATCTAAAATAAGGAAATTCAATGGAAGTTGATATATGCGTTTATTTAAAAAACCGAGTTCATTATCAGATTATACAATGTAAAACAATATTTATGGCTGCAGAAGGGATTATTGGCAACATAATTTTAAGCGGCAAGCGAATGAAGAGATCGCAGCCGACACACGCTGGATGTAATAGCTTAAGGTCGATAGAGAAAATTGGCAAAAACTCAAATTATAATACATAGAAAATTATGATAGAGTTGTACTTGATTCATGATCAAGACATCAGATACGTCATTATTAAAATACTATTTGTTAGTTTTGGTATGACCATTTACACCAACCTCTCAACCTTTCAGCTTCAGAGAAGCCATCACTGCTCAGATTATCAGCCATTTCGTACGATGCAGTCTCCTTTTGTACTGATTATTTACAAAATATTCATACAATTTGTATTTTAAGTGCTTAAATCTTAGGTACTGTTGCAACTGCTTAAACACAATTATTTTTTAATAACAAATAGTAATGACATATTACTGTCAAGTGTCAAAGACGTTAAAGTCGAACATAAATAATGCATATGTCATTCGTAATTAAACGAATCAAAAGACTCAGATCTGTAAACTTCGAACTGTGGGAACGAACCGGTTATTATAGCGTAAATGATTTGTTCATTGTAAAGGAAATAAAAATTCTGTAAAATAATTTATTGGCAAATCAATTTACATTTGTTTCGTTCCCGATCAATGAAATTAAACAGAATCACTCTTTCAGGTATCAAATTATGTATTTATTCGTGATAAGGTGAGTAAAACGATCAAAACGATACATGATTTACGATGAACTGCGCCGATAAAGGAAATGTTTACCAGTACGTGAGAGTGGAATATATTTTATAGATATGAAATCACAAACAAAAGTTGTTATTGTTAAAAACAATATTTGTACATTTAATTATTCGAGACTTCAGGAGTCTCTATCAACCGCTGAGTGTCAAATCATGTTTGTAACAAAAATTAAATAGTGACGATAAAGTATATATACTTGAAAATTAAAATATTGTAAATTTCGGTAAAGTGAATGAATGTAAATGTGCTCTACTTTTAGTTTCATGATTATCTTTTATATCTTAACTAGCGGACCCAATAGACGTCCTGCAATAAGTTTTCTGAAACCCAATCGCAACACTACCTATTATTGAGAGTTGTATTTATGTCTCATTTTTTTTTCTCTTTCATATAGTACTTTATATTATAATACTTGAAGTATTGTATTACTCTGTGATTTTATATTAGGGATGTTATGGAGCACCATATCCAATAAAAGTCTAAATGTAACACGTTAAGACAGGTTTTCGTTGTTTGAGCAAATATACTTGCCGCATAGCTTCCATACATTTTTTTACAAGTGTTAAATCATGTAATATCCGTAACCGTACCCGAAACCTGTAATATATTATAACTGCCGACAAACTGTGCTGCAGTTTGGCAGAATTTTGTAATTATGAAAACTGTTTTAAGCTGTTAAATAAATAAATTAAATATATATATATATATATATGTATATATGTATATCCAGATCCGAAATTTCATATCCTTCATCACTATTTTATAGATCTAAGACTTTCGGTCTTTATTTTGAATACCGTAGACATTACCTAGATGACGCCTTCAGCTTTATGTTTACATGATATAGAACTGTCAGTGTGACACTGTCACTTAAGCAGAGTTCTTGTTCTTGATTGATTCACTTTAATAGAAATCAAAAATACGGCGGATGTGTCGATGTTGATCGTGGAATTTTTTTAAACCTCCGAAATTTTGTACTCCGGTGCGGACAGAGAGTTCCATCATGAGTGCAATTATGAAAGCAGCCTTTTCTCGAAGCCCTGCACCATTGGTTTGTTAATATAAAAATATAGTACACAGATTTAAATTATTATGTAATACAATACAAAAATGTTTTCAATGGAACCGCGTCGAACTTGCGTAGTGATTGTGAAATACTTTCATTTTCTTTTTTTATTTCTTGCCGAATTGCAGTTAGATTTTTTCTTGTGCTATTTACTGTTGTGTATTCTTCCGAATAGCCAATTATTTTGTAGCAAGATTTATAAACGACTTACATTTCGTAATAATTTATCTAAAAATTTTCCTTATATAGGGATCCAATTTTTTTTCCAGCTAACATTTTCCATGTACACAAAATCGACATAAATTACTTTTAGTGATCATGTATAAATATTTCCAAGAATTGTATTTTCTTTTCTCTTGTAGGCTTCATGTCTATACAGAAATCTCCACTTGTCCGTGGGTGGTGCTAGACCCGCTAAAGATGCGTCGGCTAACACTAATGCGACCAAAGCGTATACAGTGATTGACCATCAACACGATGCCTTGGTGATCGGAGCTGGAGGGGCAGGTCTCAGAGCAGCATTTGGTCTCGTTCAGGAAGGATTCAAGACTGCTGTGGTGACTAAATTGTTTCCTACCAGATCCCATACTGTTGCTGCTCAGGGTGGAATCAATGCTGCTTTGGGTATGTCTACTTTTAATTAGCTTTCAGGTCCAACATTTTACTGTTATCATTATTTTCAATTAGCATAGGCAGCTACGAAGAGAATCTCATAAATTTATCAAGTCATTACCAGTAATGTTTAAGCAAGCATTATATCATTGTATACATAATGTGTAACAATAACTGCTAAGAAATACTGTTATATCAAGTATACCAATACCAAAGTATATACTTAGGGCACTGTGATTTAGTTAAGATATTGGCTATATATTATTAATTTCTGAAAATGTTTAGCATTACATATATATAAAATTTAAATGTGAAATTTTTAATTACATTTAACTATTGAAATTGTTTGTTAAGCGTGTAGGTGTGAAATTATGCACTCATCCTCACAGTTGGATTTACTGTAAAAGGAATATTTGAATCAGAATTTATTTTTTTAATTACAATCTATTAAAGCCTTATACATACATTCGAAATAAATCATGGTTACATAACATGTTTTATTCTTTGCATTTAAACAAATGTAGTTTATCTGATGACATTTAAAAATATTCTGGTATTGTAAAGGGAAGTAATAATTTGGTTTATGCTCCCTAGTAGGCAGATGTATTTTTCTTCTAAATATGAAGAGTATGTTTCTTGCTTCAAAAGCAGGAAATACAGAAGGAAGGAAGTCAACAAGGGGGATTTTTTTTAGTCTTTATAATATTAACTATTCAATGTGACGCACTTGTCATTTTGAGGATACTTGTATGGTTAATCATTTCACAAGTGATATGATTTAGATTATCAATTTTGTTATTAAAGTTTGAAATCAGATAATACATATTATAAAAAAAATCGAGTTTATTTTTTATGTTAAATAATTAATGCTGAATCTATTCTTGCCTTAAGATAGTTGTTGATCTTTTGTATAGTTTTTTATCTAACTCTATTAGGTGATATTCGTAAATTACTGCTATGTTAAATGATGCATGACAATTAAATACTGTAGTCATAAAATACCAATTAAATAGCAATAAAAATGTTAAGTTACATTAAATATCTATAATTTATAGTATTAATTAATGTGAGTTATTTTCAGGAAACATGGAAGAGGACAGCTGGCTTTGGCACATGTATGATACTGTTAAAGGATCTGATTGGCTTGGAGATCAGGTAGATAATCTAAATCATGTGTTTTTACATGAAAATAATTTGTTTCTTCTCAATGTTCAAGTACCTTTTCCAAACGGTAGTAGGATCAAAAAATGACGTGCATAAGTGTATTTACAAAATATGTAAATGATTAAATTAATTTCAATCAAAACTATTGCTTAAAGACATAAAACATTAAAAAAAGTGTGTAATACCTACTTCACAATAAACTAGTTGAGTTGTATTTTGTTTAATATTAAAAACTCAGTAAAATGTTTTAGATATTTTCAAGGTTATCTTTATAATGTAAAAATCAATTTCAAGTGTAAGATTACAGTTTTGGCCATGTTTCAAACAGATTTAGCCTATTAAGATTGTACAGTGATAAGGTTTTAGTGCAAATATAGACATTCTAAAGATGATAATATAAAAATAAATACAGCTTTAAAATGGAATAACACAATAAATACTTTAATAATATCGCCCCACGCAATCTTGTCTGTATGAGTTTGTATGCTTATCTAAAAAAATTATTCCTCTAATCTTATTTAGATGACGTTATGGAAGAATTTTCAAATTTGATTGTGTGTCAGCTTAAATCACGTGCCACGAGCTTCGGATCGGATAGCGGAGACTGATAATAGAAACCACCTAATTATTGTGCACACGATATAAATTTTTGCTGTATGACAGTTAAATTTAGCATTTAGCAATGACATTAACTATGTCTAGATTTAAAAAGTAAGAATCAATGTAACAATTGTTGGTAAGTCAAATGAAAGAAAA
This sequence comes from Megathymus violae, assembly GCA_003671415.1. Classification (NCBI taxonomy): domain Eukaryota; kingdom Metazoa; phylum Arthropoda; class Insecta; order Lepidoptera; family Hesperiidae; genus Megathymus; species Megathymus violae. The sequence goes on from PDGT01000071.1 coordinate 1,688,076, forward strand.
TTCTTTGTTATAAATGTAACGAGAAAGATTTTGGGGGATATTACAGATTTTGTTAAAAAAATAAATACAGTGCACGTATATCATTTTCTTAAACAATCTTCGTAATTGTATACGCGAGAACACAACAACAATCATAAAAGGAAGTCATTATTTGTGATCATAGGATGCCATCCACTACATGACTAGAGAGGCGCCTCACGCTGTTATCGAGTTGGACAACTATGGAATGCCCTTCTCCAGGACGCCCGAGGGCAAAATCTATCAACGCGCCTTCGGAGGTCAATCACTCAAGTTCGGCAAGGGCGGCCAAGCGCACAGGTGTTGCGCTGTCGCTGACAGGTACTTAATATTAAGGTCCTACTGCTTTATGCTATTACATACATGTGATGAAGTCAAATACATCAATTGATGTATCTTTAAATGGTATGTACGCATCTAGTGAACGAGCTGTGAATGTCATGTACGCAATTTTTTTTTTACTACTGGTTATACATTAATTTAGAACAGTCAGAACATACAGATAGAAGTATTTAGTAGTTATGGTATGACCTTCATAAATATGTTTAGTATGTGTTAATGATAATATAGTTTTTTAGTGTTGATGTTTACTGCTTTCTCAACCTTGATATTTAAAAGATGTGCTCAGTAGTTTCTTTCGCCGTTTGTTCTCCTCAATGTTAAAGCACCTTTTCCAAACGGTAGTAGGATCAAAAAATGACGTGCATAAGTGTATTTACAGAATACCTAAGAGATTAAATGATTTTGAATTTTTTCAGACACACCATATAACTATGTTACGTATGTAAGACTTCGATCCATAGTCGCTAAAGTTGAAGTTAAAAATTAACGTAAACAAAAGAAATAACCGACATCTTTGAATCGTTTTTAACTTTTACTCATGTTGTGTCTCTCCACTGTATTTATGGGTACATGAATTATTAAATACCATTAAGAATATAATTTAACAATAATTTAATATACACAAAAACTATCGTTGCGGACGACGGAACATAAATTTAAAATTTACTATGTAATACTATTTATTATGTAAATAAGGATAATGTTTTTAAGCTAAATAAGTGTATATTATAGTCACGTAGCGCTTGATAGTTATGTTAAGAGATAGGTCTAGAAGATAAAACAGTTCAACTATACAGGGTGATTTGAAACAGGTGTAAAAGTTTTTATGGGGTGAATGTTTAGCTCATTTCCTGTGAAATAATCTATTATACACCCTATCCAAAAATCAATGATTCTAGAGTTATGATTTTTTTTTTTTATTTTTCAGTAAAATCCTGATTTTCTAGGAAAAAAATCGATGATTTTTGTTTTTACTTATTTCTACACAATTTTTTATGACATAGTTATTGTTTGATCATTGTTTTATTAAATTTGATCAATAATCATCACTTACAGTCTAAAACTTTTAAATCGGGTTCTTTGAAAGTCGTGATAGTAAAAAAAAGCCGTCATACTTTCATTTTTATTTAATCGTAAAACTAAATTTTAGTGATAAAATTTTCGTATAAAGCACATGAATATGTAACAGAATTCAATACCTGTCCGACAAGGTATAAAAAAAGTACATAAAGTTTGTAAAATTTAGAAAAAATCACATGATAATAAGAACAAGTACCCGGAAACACCAAACTGTAGAGACTCATAAAAGTAAACACTGCGCCGGATCTTAATTTGACCCTTTTGTTTTTGGTGTAACACGTGCGAGCTTATTGTTGTCGTTTTAGATATTGAGTTCATTGTAAGACATGTGCAATGACTTCTTAGTAATTGAGTCAAAACGACAGTTAAAATTTAACCACTATCGTGTGCGGACGTACATTTTCGTTGTCTTAGTAAAATAGTTTTTCTTTTGCATACCAAATAAATTTAATTTCAATGGCGGATTACAGCAATGAAGAATACGCTGACATTATCTATTGTTATGGACTTAGTAACGGAAATTGTTTGCAAGCACGAAGAGAATATCAGCTACGTTTTCCAAATCGTCACCTACCAAGTCATAGAGTCTTTGCTGCGGCATATCAATGCGTCAGGGAAACTGGCAGTGTTCAACAGAGGCGACATGACGGAGGTAGGCCACGCATATACGATATTGAAGAAGAAGGAATAATCATAGACCATTTTGTTAGAGACCCGACTACGTCAATTAGGTTCGTGGCAAGATTGCTAGGTATATCACAATGGAAAGTGTGGTTTACTGTGCACACGGCAAGGCTCTATCCCTACCATTATACACCGATCCAGGCCCTGGAGGAAGGAGACTCTGCAAGGAGGTTAGACTTCTGCCGCTTTATGCTGCATGCAGACACAGAAAACAATCATTTTTTCATAAAAATATTGTGGACTGGTGAATCGAAGTTTGACAGAGATGGCATAACGAATGTTCATAATAGCCATTATTGGGCACCGAGAGGTGAAAATCCCCACGTGATTAAAGAAGGAGCTCATCAGCGAAGATTCTCCGTAAACATATGGATGGGCATAATTCATACATACTTGATAGGCCCTGTCATCTTGCCGAACAATTTAGATGGGGAGACATCGAAGATTTTCTTCGAAACCATTTATTTAATTATTTAGTGGACATACCACTGGATACTAGAAGAGCAATGGTATTCCAACATGACGGCTGTCCCGCCCATTTTCGTCTTGGCGTTAGACAGTGGTTAGACACCACTTTCCCTCAGCGATGGATTGGCCGAGGCGGACCAATACCGTGGCCTGCAAGATGCCCTGATTTAACACCTTGCGATTATTACTTATGGGGTCACATGAAATCTTTAGTGTACACAACACCTTTAATACCATAGAAGATTTAAAGTTACGCATCATCGTCGCTGCTGACAAAATAAGAGAACCGCTCACAGGGAGAGTCACTCGATCTGACTTAAGAAAAAGGCTTCGTGCTTGTATCAGAAACTGTGGTCGTCAATTTGAGCAAAATTTAAATTAATTATTATTTTAAACTTTGATTTTTTTTGTTTTATTTAAATTTCATTCGCAGCGTTTCCTCAAAGGCTTTATAAAAAAAATCGCCAGTTTTTGAAACAAGATAAATTTAGTAAGTCGCTAAATCGATGAGCAGAGATATGACTATGTAAACAATTTTAATGTAGATGCCATAAAAAAATACTTTTTTAGAACATGTAGTGCTTACATTTATGGATTTTTTATACCTTTTTAGAAAGCTATTGAAACAAGGAATTTAATAAACAATTGGATGAAACACTTTTTTTTGTTATGATCCGTTTGTTAAGCAAAATAATCTCAAGTCTCTGTACTTGTCATGGGCTTTAATTATTTATTTAAATTTGGCGATTATTTAAGAATAAAAAACGTATTAAAATTTCGTGAAAAGGCAAACCTTCTTTTAGTAAGAAATTATTTTTCTTCGTAAACGGGTATTTTTATAAAAAAAAACTAAATCTTTTATATCTGCGTAACCATTGACTTTGGATAGGGTGTATAATAGATTATTTTACAGGAAATGAGCTAAACATTCACCCCTTTAAAACTTTTACACCTGTTTTAAATTATCCTGTATAAGTGAGACAAGCCTTTAAGTTAGAAAGGGAAGGGTAATATCATTGGGGAAACCCGCGATTAAGAGCTAATTAATTAGATTGTGTAATTATAGGACTAGCTTTCTAAACTAGCGACTAGCTTAAGTCACCTTTATTGTACATAACTGGGTAAGAATTTTTGTAATGTGTGTTCCAACTGGAAAGAAATAAATGAGTACAGCTATGTTGACGAACCTTTGATTCTTAGGTACGCAGTCCAAAGCTACTGCTACAATCATGTTTTTCATATATTATGCTAATTTGAATAAACAACAGAACCGGCCACTCGCTGCTCCACACGCTGTACGGACAGTCCTTGCGCTACGACTGCGAGTATTTCATTGAATACTTCGCACTGGACCTCCTCATGGAGGATGGAGTCTGCAAGGGATGCATCGCTATCAACCTAGAGGATGGCACTCTGCACAGGTAACGTATATAATGTCGCCTATTAAAATGATCACTCTTAAGGTATTTCACTGAGATATGGAATAATGAGATAAAGAAAAATCGAAACACCATAATTGACGTATGTATTTATAGAGAATCTCTTTAGAAATGAAAATATTCGCCTAACTACCTAAGTTATTAAATAATCCACACGTAAAAACGTCAGAATGGAATCCAGAGGCCATATATATATATATATTAAACTGAAACAGCTCATTGTACTGTTTACTGCCTACCTATGTACATAGTTAGGATATAATAATATAGCAAAGAAAAGCCATGGAATTCATTACTTTTTAGGCCCAAGTAAACAACAATGTAAAATAAGGTAAAAAATTCAGTCTTAAAAAAAAATTTCGAAATTCTAACCAGTAAAGATATATTTTGCTGTAATTCATTCCAAGGTTATCCATTAATCACTGAACAACCTGTATATATATGTATAATGCGACATAAGATATTTTTTACTTTCTAAAGATAATTTATCAGTAGATTATTGCACTTCATTGATATGTTAACTTTAGAATGGTAATACTTTGTGGAATTACAGTTTTGCATAAAAAAATGTACCTACTAACATTTAACCCGAATGAGATTTTATTGCGTGATGCCAAATGTTTGTGCGAATATGGTATGGTATTTGCTTTTGACATGTGGCACTCACGCTACAATGTCAACAATCAAATTTCCTTAACAGTTATGCAAATTTTAATATTTATGTACATATATTGTATATTTCTTACGTTACAACAATAAATTTTGCGAATTGTTTCATGGCTATTAAAGATGTCGATTTTGCTTGGGATCTTTTTGTGCAATGTATAAGCTCATAAGGCTTGAGCAATTTTTAAAATAACTAAACAGAAGTAGATGCACAGGTATATTGAGTAAATGCACAAAATAAGGAATTTTCATTTCGTGACGTTTATATTTTTAAGTAAAGACCAGTGAGCCTTATCAACCGATACAACGTACTATAAGTAATAATGTTAGTAGTAGTAGTAATAAGTAAAGTATATGTGTACAAAAAACAAGCAATACGGTCATAGCACACATATCAACTCGGAACGGGATCGCCACCGTACCAACTCGAGCCGCACCGCGGGTTGCGAGTTGTCCCGAGGCGAGGCGATTACGATACGATTCCGAGTAGTGTGTTGTAGTAGGGAGTTTCATAGAAAGAATACTGGACGGCTGGAGTTGATACGACGACGATCCCTTTTCGAGTTGATATGCGTGACGTATCATGTAGTATGTATAGGTACACGTGTTTACTGTTCTATTTTGTACTAGGTCTCCCGCTCTCGGTTCGCTAACTTACGCGTTACGTTTGCAAATAGTACCCGCACTTTACATAACACCAACATTTGACAGGCATTGTATAAATTGCATCTTTTCCCCATTTTATTGCTTTAGAGATATTTATATCTATTTATTACGCTCTGTTTATTAGAAACGTATTCACTGATTGCTACAAAAAAGCATTCAAATCTTTTATTATGCTCATACCAGATTGCCTATAGTAACTTTATTTTCTTTTCCATGGTAACATAATTATGCAATCCCGGGATAAAATTTATCTTAGATTACGACTCCGCTTGATGTGTGCACAGACAAACCAATAATCCAAAAATTATTAGATTAAGCATCTATATGGACAACAAAACCCTAGCCATTAAGATATTCACAAAATATGTATAGATTTAATCCCGTTATATGAATTAATAAATATAATGAATATATACATCATTATAAAAATCACGATCACAATGAAAGTCATTCCATCTCATATATTGTGAGAAGATTTGAAACTATTTCAATGAAATGTACACACTCGTAATATACTTTATATTTCAAATTGTATTTATAACAATGGAAGATAGTTTAAAGGTGTTTGCCACGGACGTATAGCGAAATCCACTCGTGAAGATTTGAAAGTTTCGTTATCTCTGCACGTTGTGACAGCTAATAAATGTACTTCTATGAAACTTAATATTTTGGGCTGCATATGTTCATTTTATCGACTTGGTCAATTCATTTATTATTAACAAAGAGAGCCCCTCTTTGTAAAATATTATATTTGCAATTTTTTGTAATAAATGAACCTAAATTTTTGATGCATGGAATGTACTTAAATAATCTCCATGTTGCTTTCAAAGAACTGGCCATACAGACAATGTAACATTTTGTTAACAATAATAAGATTCGAAAATCATCGCTTACAAAGTATCCATCACCTAGATCCTCAGATCAAGATCTATAAATGTAGCCAGGGTCGGTCGTTACCGTTACTTATTAGTAAACTTCCAAATGTTAATGGATGGGTAGGAAACCTTTGTCAAATATACGTTGGTTCTTTGTGCAATGTATAATCTCATAAGACTCAATCAATGTTAAATATGACGAAACAAGTATGAAAATACATGTGCATTAATTATGAATTACCGACCAATGTCTGGATGGATGGTTATTTATTTAGGTCTAATGAGCCCTATCAGTAGTTTCGGTATACAGAGTGACCCCCAAGGTACTGTGATGTGGCGTAGGTTTCAAGCGAAGAACACGATCCTGGCGACGGGCGGCACGGGCCGCTCGTACTTCAGCTGCACGTCGGCGCACACGTGCACGGGCGACGGCACCGCCATGGCGGCGCGCGCTGGTCTTCAAAACGAGGACATGGAGTTCGTTCAGTTCCACCCCACAGGTAGGTTTGCACGTCCATACCTTCACACGTCCACGTACAACGACTCGACTGGTCGACGACTCTTCTGATAGACAATTCAGTGGCAGATATTTTGTAATATTATGTTACACGACGAAATAACCATTTTTTCCTTTTTTCATGTTAATAGCCGACAAACGAGCAGACGAGCCACCTGATTGTAAGTGGTCACCGTCGCCCATGGACATCAGCAAAACCAATGGTATCACCGATGCGTTGTCGGCCAGACAATTAGAAGAAGGTAAAAAAGAAACAACTGGCTCTCAAGCCCCCAGCCGCAACACGACGAGTCGTTTGGCGGCTGACTCAAGCAGGAGGGTGATAGCTACCAGGCAGGTTTTACGAAAAGATAATTATACTAGTAATAATATTAATGATTAATAATAATACTAGTAATATAAACTTTACTCGAAGCCCTACCACCAAGTAGGCTGATTTCTGTCGCCTCTTACGACACCCTGTTTTGTTAGCATGGGATTGGGGGGATTGATTATAATATTTAATACTTGTGTGTGTAGGTATCTACGGCGCAGGTTGCCTCATGACGGAGGGGTGCCGCGGTGAGGGTGGTTTCCTGGTGAACGTAAAGGGCGAGCGCTTCATGGAGCGGTACGCGCCTGTGGCTAAGGACCTGGCCAGCAGGGACGTGGTCTCGCGCGCCATGACCGTCGAGATCATGGAGGGTAAGTGGAATATTAACAAAAACAATAACAGCTGTTTATTATACACCAAAATAAGATAATAAATTAGCAGTCTAAGAATAGCGGTACGATGGGCCGAACATACCACAATCACAGTGTAAGAATGCACGTCAGTCGCTACATTTAATGATCACATGATACAAATAATAAATGACGATAAACGCTCACCCATTCATCCCGCACCGGGAATTTGCGGCTCGTGTGGATGTACACAAATCACTATATACTCTCGAATCGAGAACATAGTTATGACATATACAACTGAGGCGTAATATATCGACAGCTGTATGTACATGTCACGGCCGGGACACTCCGATTGCATCTGTAAACCTCTCTTGAAACTTGCTATCAACTGAACTACACAATTGTCAACAATATTATAAAACGGAAAATTGTAATACATTATATATTTTACAATACCCTTATGTCTTGGTGTGGAGACCTCCTACGGCGCTGTACGACTTATGATAACAGATTATTTACTTTTAAGATAAAAAAAATCTTATGTATATACTTCAAATCGTTCACGTATCAGCGAAATAAGAAGTACAGTATTATTACAATTTGTTCAAAGGTACTAAAGATATCGAGATAGACTGTCATTAATAGGAAAGATTATCTAAATCCGTTGCGTTGAGTGGTTGGTTCCCTTGTCTTGTGAAGTGTTTGATCAGATATACTAACAAGATATAATTAACTAGAAATCTAACCTAACCTTTTGAAGTCCGTCTAAGGTTCAAAGCCTGCGGTATTTTTTTTTTCATTTCAATCACCGATGCACTTGGTAAATGGGTAACAATTCCCATCGACGTCCATAACATCAAAGGCGTGACATTTGTCGGTCAAGATAAAAACGTTGTTATTTGCGACTTCACTGCAACCCGTATTGTCCCACTGTTAGACTCGGGTGGGTCTCCTCTCACAGTGAGAGGGATGGCGATAGTCTGCTGCGCTGATCAAATGCGTTTTGAGAAACTTCACACATACCTTTAAGAACACGAAGAACCTCTTTTTCTCCATGTTTGCAGACCGACTAACGAAACATTTGGAAACACTATTTAATAACTATGATCGAACATAGCTAGAACACTAATTATTACAAACGAACTTCGAAAAATGATCGTACCCCTGCGATGTAGGCAGGGGCTGCGGTCCCGAGAAGGACCATGTGCATCTCCAGCTCCATCACTTGCCGCCCGAGCAGCTTCGCCAGCGTCTGCCCGGCATATCGGAGACCGCGATGATCTTCGCCGGTGTTGACGTCACGCGCGAACCCATCCCGGTGCTACCCACCGTGCACTACAACATGGGGGGGACTCCTACAAACTTCCGTGGAGAGGTAAGTTGTGACATACATCCAAGTGTTAGGTACACGGTGTAAACATGCGAATATGCTATTAAAAACTAGCTCCAGTAATTATAATAACGTTCGCACGCACATGCCCCGCCCCGCCCTAAAATCCCCATGTAATGGGTAGCACGAACACGAATGTGGCACGACCCGAGTACATACATTTATCTTTCATTTAAATTTCTACCCCGGCTGGGAATCGAACCCGGGAACGATTCGCTCGGCAGGCAGGGTCATTAACAATCGAGCTACGGGGTCGTCAAAATAAAAACGGATCATGTTAATCGGAAACAATGGATTGCATCACTCTCCATTCTCGACAGGTGATCGTCCACCGGAACGGTCGCGACAAGGTGGTGGAGGGCTTGCTGGCGGCGGGCGAGGCGTCGTGTGCGTCGGTGCACGGCGCGAACCGGCTCGGCGCCAACTCGCTGCTCGACATAGTCGTGTTCGGGCGCGCGTGCGCACTCACCGTCGCGGAGAACAGCCGCCCGGGCGATGCGCAAGCGCCGCTCAAGGACGTGAGTTTTGTTTGTTTACATTGATGTTATAGAGAGCCGAATTGTATAGTTCCGCTTCCTACGTGATATTGTTTTTGTGTGGATGACTATGATGATTTGAACCACTAAATCGATAGTATATTTTTTAGCGAAATTCAAACTTACAGATTTTGTTTACAATTACAGAATTATTTTACTATATTTATTCTTCTTGTAGAAATGTTTTCGTGTACTGAGTTGTTTTCGCCAGCTTGCCTTATCACACCCAAAGCCAAGGACATGGGGTTAACATTGTCCTTATATATAAGTGTTCTTTTAATAAATATAGCACTGACATATATATGTCGGTTTCAAGTGTTATTTTTTTATTGAACATCAAATTCGTTCTTATTAGTAAAAACTAAATGGTCAAAAGTGGTCTACTTCTAGTATTTTTTTTACCGAGCCGCTTATTAGTAATTAAAATTTTATTTGACATAACATCAATCAAAGTATGTTATGAAAAGAGTAAGTAAATACTTTATGAAATTATTTTGGGGATTCTCAAAGTACAGTATTTTTCCTTTAATTTACCGATACACAAATTTGGTTTGTTATTTCAGGAATTAAGTTTGCTGCTTATCATCGCACCTAGTTTTATTCATATCGGTTATGTAATATAGAAATGACATGATTCAGATGACATAAGGCAATATAGATTTAAACATTTTTGTGAATGTTCTTTTTAGTGTCAAAATTATACCAACATAAATTAAATAATTCATTTATAATATTAGAAACGGTTATGGCAGGAGCTTTAAAAGATTTGCGAAATGTATAGTGACATACGGTACACTCATTTATATGTTAAGACTTAGTAAAATTCTTTACACTTTAACTCTTTAGTTGTAGTCACTTTTCAACAATGAAAACAGTTTATTTAAAAAAATGTATATGTTGAGCGATCGTTGTTGAACCGAGAAGGGAAAACAATTATCTGTCACATGACTATCAAAGACGTCACATGACTAAAAAGTTATTAGTAGAAATAAAAGTAGCCCAAGTTATTCCTTATTACATCAGCTACCTGCTAGTGAAAGTCCCGTCAAAATCGGTCCAGCCGTTTCAGAGATTAGCCGGAACAAACAGACACACAGACAAATACGCAGACAAAAATATTAAAAAATATTATTTTGGTATATGTAGACACTCCAATTATCCAATTATATATATATATATATATATTATAAGTCAACGCTTGACTACAACCACACCCGATGGTAAGTGACGATGTAGCCGTAGATGGTAAAGCGCATATAAAAAAAATACACCCACAATGTCAATCAGAATGCATAAATATCGAACGGTGCGCACGCGGCGTGTTGACACGACTCGCGAGATATCGCGACCTGCATCAATTTGAAATGATAGTGTTCAACATTAGACACATCGTTATGTTTAACGGTGTCTGTTCTCGAAGGTCAGACCGATGTCCACCTACACAGCGAATGTAATGTTAACTACATTATTATAATTTAGTGGAAATATTTTACTGATACAGTGAAATTAATCCTAGATCTTTTTCGCACATACTTTTATGTTCATTTCGTACTTTACTTAAAACAAATAAAATGGTGGCGAATTGCAATGAATCGAAATAGGTTTATATTGAATCTATTTTAGTAAGAATAATCATATAATATTAAATCGCAACAAAATTAGCAATGCATTGTTTGGGATCGATTTTGTATCAGAAGTTGAGCTTGATCCGAGCTCAAATTTTCGATCTCCGATACGGTAGGTCCGCGAGGAGGTAATGCGAATTAGCAGAGATAAAGAAATTTGGGCTGCTTCGATAATGAAATTGTCCGGTACTATGATAGCAATTTTGCAATCTGTCGAGCATGTCTTTAACGATAAATTATCAAAAACTAACATAATGTATCTGATATCTACTATATCGTTCTATAGGTAACACATAATAACGTACACTCAAATTATTTTGTAGAGAACCATGGTTTAATAAAGTTAACAAATATATGATAAACTTACAGAAATAATGATTATTTATTATTGTGAATGTTGTTTCATTAAAGTTTATGTAATGTACATATTTGCGATTACGACATTGCAGACTGTGTGTTCCAATTGACACAGGTCGAGATCATCTGGCAGAATTGAATTACACTATACGGAATACGTAAATTTGGCGTAACACTCGTTTGTTTCAGTAAAGCAATGTTTCCGAAAACGTCTATTGTCATCGGCCAAGCGAAAATTTTAGGTAGAATTTTTACAATTTTGTAAATATTTCACCCTCGCAATTTTTAACTAAACAAAAATTACAAACAACTACAACTAAACTGTAACTAAAACATTAGCCTGTATCTAGTAATTATCTTTTACAATTTGTAATGTCGAGTAGTGAATAGTTGTTGATATCAGCTCTTATTTGTAGTGACTATGTGTGTGTGCGCGCTGCACGTGTTTTGCGCCATAAAACATTTACGAATCGATAAGAGGAATAGTGGATGGTGCGTTTTTTTAAATAAGCAAATTACACGCTATTATAAAACAGTAAATAATTGTGATCAGAAAGATAGATTGTTAGATTGATTTGTTTAGAATTTGTATTTAAGGATATCGTGTCAACTTCCTTCATCATTGTGTCCGATACAGCAAGTCTACACTGTTCTAGTTGACTGAAAAAAGTTCTATACTTTCATCATACATCATAGTTAAATGTGTTAGATCCATGATGATTCATGTTTAAAATCATGAGAGACGATAATTTCATTATGAATAAAACCGGACCACTTGTAATGACTAAGAATCTTCACCGTTGTCCTCTATTATATAAAAACATTGAAAAACACTATTTGACCAATTGATAATTTATAAATAAGGAGATTCGATGCAACATCAGCGCCACGTAGCGTGATGGAAGAAGACTTCGTTGTGTACAAAGTGTTGTGTAAATACTAAGTTGAGGACGCTGAATGACATTAACAAAATACAAAATGCTTTGATTTGTTTTTCACTGTCACAAATGATGCGATGGACGCCAATGACGAGTAATCAAATAATCATGACATACATTGTATTTATAGTATAGAAATTGGTAATCTACACAGGCCGAATATAATTACATTGATTATTACATACTTTTTACTGTATTACATGCTAGTTTTCTGGCTCGACAGACAACGGGGGAGGCGAGCATCGCCAACCTGGACCAGATTCGATACGCGAACGGCTCGGTGCCCACCGCCGACCTGCGCCTGCGCATGCAACGCTGCATGCAGAAAAATGCCGCCGTCTTCCGGCAGAAGAGTACGCTCGAAGAAGGTAACAGATGATTTTGCTGTTTTGTTTCATAATTAATTTTGAATTTTGTTTCATAATTAATTCAAGACAAAGCTCTCAGTACTTTCTTTGTCCAATTGTTTATTTCATTGTACAATAATTTGATAAAAAATATCTAGAAAATTTAACTTTTAACCAAAATTTTGCAATATTTTAGGGTATTTTTATATAGTTTTTAGTAATACTTTGTAATTTTATATTTCTGGTAATCACATGATTGACGTTGTTATTCGCTGACGTTTACGTTTGCTTATGAGTATGAATATTACCAATTCTAATAATTACATTTAAAAATTCCAATTTTTTGTTAATTACTATATTCTTCATTAATTAATTCATGTGATCGTAGCCAGACTCCAGAGGTTTAGCGGTGCCTATAACGGCATTAAAGATATTAATTCCAACAATAATGTGTGCCCTGACCTATAAACCGAGGTCTACCTTAATTAAAATCTCTAAACGATATATTCAATATTATTATAGATGGAAACCTGCAACTGAAAATATCTTAATTAACCAGATACAACTGTCCCAAGAGGTCGAAGTCTAATGCGTATTTAGCTATCGGCCAACCGAATTGCAGGCCAACGTCAAATCCACGAGATCTACAAGCAGATAGCGGACGTGCGCGTGTCAGACCGGTCGTTGATCTGGAACAGCGACCTGGTGGAGACGTTGGAGCTCCAGAACCTGCTCATCAACGCCGTGCAGATAGTGGAGGGGGCGCTCGCTCGCGAGGAGTCGCGGGGGGCGCACGCGCGCGAGGACTTTAAGACGCGCCGCGACGAGTACGACTACTCGAAACCCTTGGACGGACAGGTCAGATTAATCATGATATGATTACACGTCGGGTGGGTCAAAATCGATATGATTAAACATCAGAGTCATTATCATGAAACATTCGATTGGTCAGAACCAGATTGATGCTGGACAGATCAAAATCATACTTATTATATTAGACTTTGAAAAGGTTAGAATTAGTCTGATGATAATAATGATGTAGGATTGATCGGATTCAGATGAATGTTTCAATGTTTAAGTAATGACCAAATGTTTTTTATGAAAAAAATTACAACGGCTATGATCAACAATAATGTCAAACGACGATTGATCATTTCGTGAGACGTGACCATATATATCACTGAACGGTCGAACATTACATGTTGTTGTCAATTATACGATCGGACCACGACATAATCACAGGAATCGTTAATTAGGAATTATAAATTATTTACTAAAAAGAAAGATCAAGTACCAAAGCTCATTAATGTTTAAAAAATCCCACCTCAAATCATGTTTCCTCCACATAAGAGTTCCTTCTACTCCCACGCCTTTTCCGTGCATGCAGTGAGACTGTGGAACTCGCTCCCGCCTGACATTAGAGATAGTAAAACCATATCCGTATTCAAAAAACGTGTCAAAGAGCACTATATTTCCTTAGCTGCGTAAATTATTTTGTTTTATCAGTTTATAATGTCTTGTTTGGTTTACTTTTTTCTTTTTGAACTTACAATACTACTATCATTTCTTCATTGGTATTTCTAGTTTTATTATATGTATTAACGTAGGTATGTATGTATGATTGTTTTTATGCATGTATTTATATATTATTATTATTTAATTCTAATATACTGTATTTTGTGTACACAGTCCACTACCATCTAGGCATACCGTTCTCCAGTCTCAGGTCTGCTGGAAGAGATTTCATAAGAGATAAGCAGTTCCTTTGCACCATCCTTACTTGATATCTTATCTATATAATACTTCTATGTGTGCATAAATTATTAAATAAATAAAAAGTGACGAACCATCATAAAAACTGTTATAGCCTAATACTGTGTATAAATAATTCTGAATGTGAATTGTTTCGATCAGACGAAGCTACCGTTCGAGCAACATTGGAGGAAGCACACGCTGGCTGAAACGAACGCGGCCACCGGCGCCACAACGCTGTCGTACCGGCCGGTCATCGACAACACGCTGGACCAGCAGGAGTGCAAGACAGTGCCGCCGGTCATCAGAACCTACTAGACTGTATAGGTATCGTGCACGACTGCATATTTTATGTGCATTGATTATTATAAAAGTTAAGGGGTGAATAAATGTTTCTGTGTAAGCAATGGCAGAGCTAGTATTGAGCTATGTTTAGTTTGTGTTCTGGAAAATAGGAAAAAGTGTCGTCATGTCATGTCGTTTCGGAAAACAAAATGTGAAAATTCAATAGGAAATAAAATATTCGCTCAAGGTCGATACTGGATCAGGCCGTTGCCTCGCCGATTCGTTGAGCATCGAAATTTTAATTTAATAAGTGGCAAAGGCAGGAACCACATAGTAAACGGTCTAAACCAGCCCTCGATTTGGAATAGGTGTCCTATGTAAATGCATGTGAAGCATCGGACGTCCCCCAAGCAGTTAGGGAGTGACGATTTGAAGAAGACAACAGGTATGTTCTGGATTGAAAAGAATCAGGACCGATCAAAGAGGCGCAATTTAGAAGAACCATATGTTCAACAGTGGACTTCGAATGGATGGATGAATATAATTCTGATATCATTCCTATTTATCACAGGCACTATATAAGTATTGAAACACACCGATCCTAACTCCGATTTTAAGAAAGTCTTCTTTTCGTTAAAATAATTGAACTCGACAAGTGTTGCCGGCCGAATTTGTAATTAATCAAAGGAGTGGCAGTGAATGCCTGAGTGTGTTATGTGTGTACATCATATGTCATTTATAATCGATATAATCATGTCAAAAGCTATAAATGTATTGTTTTTTGATTTTCAGACAATCTCTTAATGCGGGTGCTGACTGAGAGTGATGCAGTATTTCTTCTTAGCACATCTCGGCCCAAATTGGTCTACGATCAATTCATTCGAGTTCATTTCCAACAATCGTTATTTATTTCATTATTTATTTTAGTGTAGATTTTTAAACGTAACAATGCAATACAGCTAAAAGTACTCCATCATTTGAAGTATTAGAACCACTAACCTATTAAAGTTTATCGTAAAAATTATTGTCGCAAATAGCTTACACTACTGTTAATTTTATAACTAAATATTCGAGTATATTGTGATAATAGTGTGAAGGGATAGCATTTATTGTTACTAAACTGAATATTGAAAACCGAACTCAGCAGCACCGAGGTACTTAAGTTAGATTAGTTGTCAAGTACCCCACCAAGTGCAACAGTAGTATGCGGACTTCTGATTGACGATATGAAAAAAGATACGTAATAATGATACACGATATTATTCATCATTTTTTTTAACTTAGTACAATACTACGACGTTGTGCCACATTCTCATTTTAACTTCAAAATATTGTCGTGCATACGTCGGTACGTCTACCGTAACGCGTTGTGTGTAATTTTAAGCATACGGTTTGAAACATTACAATTTTATAACGAAGCCATCAGTAAACAATTTTTTGTTGATACGTACCTTATGATAATAAAGTAAGTTCTTGTATATTATTATTTAGGATCCAGTATTAAGTATGAAATTTAAATAATCAGTATGTACAACTTTAACATTTAAGGGTACCGATATAAAATATAAATGAATTTGTTCTATTCATTATGGTTTTATTTTATTTATCGACTTGAATAAACGGAGTTATATGCAGGAATATTGGTTTGACTATTGAATGTATGAAGTAATATTTATTCAAAGTTGGTTTTTACAAACACTTTTCGAACGTCAAACTACGCCATCGTTTCAACAAATTTCTAACGTGAGTGGTCGCGGAAGAAGAAGCGGCAAGTAATTCCCAAGGAGGTTTTTTCCTATTCACACACAGAACGCACTTATGGCTACATATTAAACTCATGTGCAAGCAGTCTTATCCTTAAAGTAATCATCAAGTTTGTAATAACTTTTCCGCATAAGAATGCTTTTGACGTTTTTAATTTACAATATGGCAATTGTTTGTTCTGTCAATTGAAAAGGAATTTTATTATAAATATTTACACATCTACCCATGAAAAAGCCACCAGTTTTGCTTAGTCTGAAATTTAGAAAAATCAGTTTAGCCTTATTCCTAGTATTAATAATGTGAACGTTACTCTTCTTAAGAAAACTATCAGAGTATGTTTTAACTTACATAATATTATCTAAAATATATTGTGATGTTGAAGTTAATATATCAATTTCTTTAAAGAGATCTAAGAGATGCTTGGAGATGGTGGGGGCCTGAAGTTGTAACTGGTGCGTACTGCTCTTTTCTGTAATATAAAAATCGACTTAATATCAGCAGCTGAGCCCCACAACAACAGACCATAAGACATCACACTGTGAAAGTAGCTGACATAAACTTATCTTGCTGTTTCTACGTCCGTTAAGAGCCTCACTTTCTTAACAGCGTAGGCAGCAGTGCTAAGTTTTCCTGACAAGATTTCAATATGAGGACTCCATTGTAATCGTAAATCGATCTAATCCATACTGTTAAATAAGCTTTAGCATAAATTTGACTGTACCTCAAGGCTTTCTTATCTGTGCCCAGAAAGTTCTGTTTCCTTCTACGTCTACTCTCGTAGTTGCATAACCTCGTTCTTCCCCTATTCCATATAGAATCTATAGAAATATATCATTAAACCAATATCTTTTCCAACTCTGCACGCAGTCAAGCTGTGGAATACAGAGCCACCAGACAATCCGTAAAGACTGTCAATCAAAGTAAATTTCTACGTTTAAAAGAAAAGTAACTGGACATTACTTTTCTCTAACGTTATTTCCAATTGTAGTCGATAGTATAATATTTAACTATTATATTTATTTCGTACAATTTTCTTTGAATTTATTTTACCTAAAATGAAAAATAATTAGTAACTTTGTAGTCAGTGCCAAAAGTACTGCAAAATATTTTATTCACTAAATTAATTATCTTAATCATAAATCGAGAAATGAATCAATTTATAAACGGAAAAGTTATGTACTTATTATTATTATTTGCAATTATTAAATTATTTACAAATATATTAAATATTACTATTTGAAACTGGTTTTTCCAATAATTTTTTTGTAAACAATGACGACACATTAGGTAACTACGAAACTCGTCATGGAAGACCTATTAAAGTTTGACGCACGTATCGTTCATGACGTCAATGGGTTGTGTCATTTATTGGAAACTTCTCTCCGTAAATTGTTTTATGAAATCGTTTACGGAAAGATCGATCCTACGTAAAGCATTTTTGCAAAATATGCTCTTGTCAAAGATCTCACGAAAACAAAGATAGACTTATAGTACTTATGTACCTACTGATCGATGCGGAAGATGGCAATATGATCGTAGTAGAGACAAGATATTTACTGTATTGAATATTAGTATTATATACTTTGTTTCCGTGTAATTTTACCACCATGTTTAAATATATTATAGATAAATATAAATAGCTTATTATTAAATTACATATGAGATGCACACAAGAAAAGAGAAACGAAATGCGCTCTTGTTCAAACAGTCTTTATATAGTGATATTAAAAAAGATACGATTATGGAATACCTTTGGACCATGGACTACCTTTAATCATCTATCCATCAGTCCTTCAAAGTTCACAGTTGGACATAGGCCTTCCCTAGCTTGCGCCACTCTGACCGGGTCTGACCCCTTGTTGTCACTCCATCTGTTCGGGTGGCGTCCTACGCTTCGTTTGCCAAGTGCCTTTAATACTTCGTCAAATAAAATGCATTTTCACTGTTATTATCGGGGCGAAAATATAATACTGACAATTATGTCTGATGGGGTCGAAAAAAGCGTGGAGGGCTGAAGATTGTCGCTGGCCGATTGTCGGTTTTAATGTTTAGATGATTTTTAGATTGCGAGTTATCGTAAGAAAACCTATTTCTAAATTCAGATGCTAGCATGGATAAATTCGCGTGATTTGATAATTAAAGTATTAATGGATCCATATAAATGCTACACATATTTTGTATCTAACTATACCATACAAGTTTGGATTAAGATTAAGGATTGGATTTGGAATTTGAATGCCTTTTTATCGTAATGCATTTTAAACTAAAATAAATATATAAATACCAATTATGAAAAAAAAAATTTAATAAGTGAAATTTGAACACTACAAAAATATCGTTTTGTAGTTATTCGGATTTCTTTATTACTACTTTCATAATTTTTTTTTTTATCATGAAACATTTCACAAAAACTTAACGGAATAATAGTGATGATTTTATTTCATTACCTTGAAAATATTGATGTACCTATACTTTGTTTAATTTATCAATATCGCGACATAGGAACCGAATTTGTTCAGAGCTCTGGGGTCATATAGCACGTTAAAGCGATAGCTACCGGGGCACATGACCTCAAACCGTGTTGGGTACAAAATAATTTCAGTAGAAACACCAATACAATCATGTTTTAATCAAACTGTGTTTTACAATTACAATCATATAATCTACTCATATTACACTAACCTAACTTTTAAATATTTCGCTTTAATACCCAGCATAGGCAATAATTGCGCCGACAGCATTTCGTAATGAGAAATTATACACACAAAGAAGATTACAGAAGCACTTTAATTTGCTAAAAGCTGACAGAATTTTAATAAACCATCATCAAAATATAATACGTGTTTACCTACCTATAAAAGCTTTACAAGTAAAATCGGCAATGTTATCTCTGAGTGACCTATAAGGAACTGATAACTCCATAGGGGTCAGTATTTCGCAGCCATTTTGAACAGTCGCTTCTGTGACGCCTGTCTGCTCGCTGCCCCCTGTCGCCGGATCGCTCCGCTGCTGCTCAGTGATCTTTCTCTCCCAGCTCCTATAACGCAGAGATTTCATGGTGCTGTTTGAAGTATTGTCATCGAACGCCATTTGCGGTCTCTATTCGGACCATCTTGAAAGCGACGTACGATTTGATGATAATATTAATCTATCGCTGACGTCGTTCATCACACTGTGTAAAGGTAATAAGATAATCTACTTTTATTTCATTAAAAATATTTAGTTGATTTTGCACATATGTGAGCACCTACTTATTCTGCTAAAACACTTCTATTTATTTCTATTACAATGGGAATGAATAGTAGGTATTTAGCGATTAGGTTTACTTCGTTTTAAGTAGCCATTGATACCTATGAATGTTTGAGATCACGGGAAATATGGTGCGTTTCCTCCAAATTGAAATCATCCATCCGCAGAGGTGACGCTCGTTCTTAGGACCTCAATTGAACACCTTTGGCTTTAACCCTTTATTAATTTAAGTTCCTAAAGCTTATCCTAGTGTGGATCGGAGTAAGTTATAAAAGTCTCTGCCATAAGAGTGGACAGTTAACATGGTCCCCAAAAGCCTATATTATGGCTTAACAACTGTTGACATAACGACGGCTTAATATGCTTCTCGATTGCACGGAAGATCTTACGAAACTTTGCTACTAGCGATAACTGAACTAAGCGGTTGGTATGTATCGCGCCCGAAAATGCACAAGTCATTCAATCAGTTATGATTTTAACATGTCATCAGGATATAAGCGCTGCACTTGGTTTTTATTTTGTAACACTTAACATGTAAGCATGCACACTATGAATAAGAAATCTATGATCTTAGCATGTCTCTAATGAACTGACGTAATTTCTAACTTGTATACGTACATTAATAAACAAATAGATATATTTTAATTTACAATTTGTACAATAAAATATTTGATTTTATTTTAGCTTGCCAATTTAATATTATGGCTGCGATTCCACCTTCAGCTTTTTGTTCTGGACGCATTCGCGAGACCCAGCGTGATATGAAAATATCCAACATTAAAAAAGGGTCCGAGTCTATAAAATTTTTCAACAGTAATGGTAAGTTTAACTAAACAATCATGAGTAATATAATAAACGATTATTGTTTATCACCGACCCTTTTATTCGGTTGGCGTTGATGGTCGAGTTCATTCCAAGAGTCCTGGGAGCTAAACCTTGCACATGACAATTATCGTGTTGAAGGCGTGTAGAAATATACTTACAAATATTATATATATATATATATGTGTGTGTGTGTGTGTATGTATTTAATTGTATTTCAGTGACCGAACTTTCTCCATTGAAGTACAACAGCAAACTTATGAACAGTATTTGGGGATTATACAATCGTTACTCACCACATAATGTCAAGAAAATCGCCGATGCTTCGAACTTGAATTCGGGATTGCAACAGTAAGTAAAATAATACTGTCGTTCATATAGAAATAATACAAATTAATACAGTACAGTACAGTTAATTAACTGTTAATGACGCCTATAATCACACCATAATTATATGTTGTACAGCAATATAAAAAAATATGTTTAATATTTAAGAAAGACATTGTTAAAACAAAGAAAAAAACGTTACAAAACAGAATTAAGAACAACATTATCGTCTGCAAACCTATAGTTCTCGTAATGAATGCTGTAAGGTACAGGCCATTGCAACATAGGTATATAAAAATATATATTCCAGTGTGACTCGTTGAGGGATCTGTAACTTAAGAATGTGTCGAAAAATATGACGGAAGTTTATTAGTGTAATATATTATTGAAAATACTATGGGCCGTATTGGGGCGGCATAAAATGCTCCCCCCAATCATATGCTGGCAGAACAGGGTGTCGTAAGAGGCGACAGATCCAGCCTGCTTGATGGTAAGGCTTTGCGTAAGGATTAGGTATATTATCATTATTATTATTAAGTCATTAATATTATTACTGGTATCTTTGGCATTCCGTGAAGCCTGCCTGGCTAGCTACCACCCTCCTGCTTGAGTCAGCCGCCAAACGACTCATGTTCCGGCTGGGGGCTTGAGAGCCAGTACTTTCTTTCTTATTTTCTTCTCAATTCTTGGCCGACAACGCATGAGAGATGCCTTTGGTCTAGCGATGTCCATGGGTGGCGGTGACCCCTTATCATCAGGTGGCTCGTCTGCTCGTTTGTCAGCTATTAACATAGCAAAAAGTGCCTGTGAAAGTTAATTGCAAAGATTAGTACTAACTCGCTAACTTTAACCAAGTATTCATGTTTTTTGGTAATTAATAAGATAAGACTTGTATAATATTTTTTTTGTTACTCCAGAAACATTACAAATACCGGAAACAAGAACGAATCCATGTTAAGTATACCTACTGCTAAATTGGATAACGTGTGGGTCGCTAACTACGCTTCTCAGTCACATTAGTTTATAACTGCTTATCTATGCAGTAAAATATTATCCATATATAATAAGGGGAAACACCAATGTACTCAAAATGTTTGTAATTATATTTTATATTAAATTTTGTTAAGTATTCGACTTTTTTTTTGCATATAAGTACAATTCATACGCCGAAATTATTTTTACTAAATGTGATGCTTGATACAATCAGATCAGGCTTATCCGGGTTGGCTGTTCCTAAAGTTAAAGCAGCGAAAAGCTTCAGGTTAACATAAGTATCAAAGTATATTTTTTAACGTACACAGTATTATCCATAATAAATTGTGATACAATAGGTATTACAATAAGTTTTTTTAAAAGATCTCTACTAATAGTTTTGGCGAAACGATTGGGACTCCTGGTTGATGGTGAACGATTGGGACACACTGTCGTATTTATAGCCCCGGCAAGACCTGCCTTGTAGGGGTGGTACAAGGAACTCTTAGAGCTTTCGGGTTGCGTCAATTGGGCATTGCAAAAGAGAGGCACTTATACATTCGTATAAAATCCCAGTGCCTCCCCAAATAAGTTAAAGCCAGATAAATTAAAAGGGGGCCTAGTAAAACGTCACGTAATCTTGAGTCCGTCCAAAGAGATTTTCACTTTGTATATTTCCACTCACTAATAAAAAAAAAGCAATATCACCTTAGATTAATTTGGTAAATAGTCATTAAACAGATCCTGATTCCTGCAACCGCCACCTAATTAATGCGAACGCTCACACGTAACTACATATGTAGCTACGTACATAGTAGTGACCGACGTTTCAAACGTTCGACGGCAAAGCCGTTAGATAGATAATAACAGTTACAACGGTAAATGATACCCGCGAGCCGAGAACTCATTTCACTGTATTACTAGTGAGTGCTGATTGTCGCCAGATGTTCAATTGTATTTTCTCTACTACAACAAGGGCGTATTGCGTTGATAAAAAGTCATACCGTGTTGTACAATAACAACAAAAATTGATTTAATGAAATTGTGTGTGTAAAGGATTTTTTCATTGATTCGACTAAGGCCACAAATATTCGTTATACAACCTTACATATATTTTTGTTACAATTCCAGTTATAAGTATGTTCACATTCAGTTAAGGGCGTTAGAACAACGCATCCTTGAGCCTAAGCGCAAGGTAACCTAACTTGCTCGTGTCCCTCCCTTGTCGTTCCCTTGATAAACAACTAACGAGACAATGGTGCTAAAGATCTTCCTTCAAATATAGCGGGGGTCTATAAAGGAGGTGAATTATTCGTAATCCTTATACTAGTCGTGCATGATGGTAAGGTATTTTAATGTCTGCCGGTCTTATACCACCGTCTCTATAAAAGTTCGGATGCCCGCAAAGCCAACTTTAGAAAAACAATGTCTGGAACGATTCAAGTGTAAGTGCATGGGCTATTATGAATACCTATTAGCCGTTGTGTCGTATTGCTATCATTTGCCGTGTCTAGATAGTAAAAAAATTAACGAAATTAGTATTAATTAGGTAGCAATTAAAATATAAAGTATTAAATATTACTATTCGATATGCTTATAATAGCGTAAAATGGTAAGTTATATATAATTATAATAATTCAAGTAATTTAACCTTTTAAATGTATGATGAAAGTAAAAGAATGGTCATCATTGAAAGAAACGAAATTAGCTTCAACGTAAATTGGAACGCCTAGTTTATTGTGAACACATATCTCTACGAAAGCAAAATTGCACTACGAAAGAATTAGGATATCGCTTCTGTTTTTTCATATTGCTGGGCCCCTCTCGCAATGTAAAGGGTTTAAACTACGCTAGCCAATTGCGGTTCGGTAAACTTCACACATTCTTAAGAACATCATGGAGAACTCATATGTATTCTTGTTACGTTCGTGTAAGGGACTCCATCCACCTCCGTGTCCAAGTAAAAACCCTTACTGGTGATACTACCTGCCGAATAATTACTACTGACTAATTAAGTCGTTGTACTTAAACCCGACGTTGTAAGATTCTACAACTTTTGGGTTGGTCATTTCATTTTTAGTCCACAACTCGTGAGGTGTCCGTGTCTGGTATAACGGTTGTAATAATGTAAATTTATAATCTGTTATCTGGCTGCTCAAGTTTGTTATTGCATTGCTACGGCAACGTGAACAATTGCTTGAAGAACAGAAAACATAATATGGCGTTCTAAATAAAATAATAAAAGATTTTTGCTTCTTTCATTTAATAAACCATTTTTACAATAACAAATGTGTTTATGAGGCAGTAACCACTTACCATCAGTTGTCTACTCATTTGCTATCTGTTATATGTATAAATAAAATTTATCGCTTTATAACGTACAGTATTCGGTTTCTGTACCTGTATTTAAGGCGATGAAATATGCTTTCTTGATTCCATGTTTTGAGATAACGAAGCCGTTTTATGCAGCAACATATTTGTCAGATAATTATATAGTTATTCTTATCTATTCAATTGTTTATACTTCTTATTCTTACTTTATTTTTTTACTCAAGTTAAGTTTTATAAAAGTTGTGTTACACCTACACAATTGATGCCACATAAATTTAGATGTTCAATGATTATGAATACAAAACCATAATAAACCAACCTTGTAATGTTCTGTCGAAAAATAAAGAAAGGCAAAATATTATTATTACTAATGATGTGTTGACGTCACTTTATCCTGAATCAATGCCCAACCAACGGTCGATTGGTTTGGCTATTATCCACACCACACAAATCGACATTATATGGTGTATTATGAATGTTGATCAATACCACCGATCTATGTGCATCGTGTGGGTTACATGGGAATAATAACAGGATTTGTGCTTCTAAACCGACATTGTTACAATTGTTACATTTCTAAATATCGAGTGATAAAAGTGAAAGCAACTCTATAGGAAGGTAACGAGTTATTTATTTTATTTTTACAATTTATGGAAAACTTACAGCTTTATATTAAAAACAATAAATATTTGATGGCCAATTACAAGTTCTCACTTGTATGTCAGTGAGTTAATACTTTTATTTCAACACGAATAGCTAATGACAGTTGATAATCGTATATAATAAGTATTAAAAGTATTAGCAAATATTTGTTGAAGCTGCTTGGGAGAATTATGAAAAAGATCCGCATCTAGAGATCTTTATGAATAATTTCTAGTGGATGTCGGCAGGCAACCATCGACAGCAACACCTTAACCCTATTCCACCTTAGCAGATACCTTTGTTTACGTATGCTATTTACGTTACCGATCCTCATAAATTTTTTTCGTGCTATTTATGGAATTTTCATTTCCAAATAGTTTTTTAATGTAGTGTAATTTATAATGTAGTGCTTTCCCTTTGATATTTCTCGATTGGAGTTACAATATTATCTCAAGTATCTATTGAGAAAGATATGCCTACTACAATTGTGATATAAGTATATAATATAACGGCTTCAAAGTTTTAAATAGGAAGTCAGTCAGGGAATGAATAATTTCTTGTTTATGTAAGGAGATTCATTTCAGCCATCAACACGCTCTGAATGAATTTTAAGATTTTACATGTCTAAAATACTCAAAATGATCCACAGTGGCTACAACAGACGCAATAGTATTGTAACCCCTTCATTGCGCGATTATTTTGAAATACATAATTAAGTACATAATATCATAATGCCACATTTTTTTTAAATATGTACAATTGAATTTAAGGGCCGTCACCCAACATCGATTTAATAATGGTAACTGGCGAATTTTGACGACCTCCTATGTAGAAGCTTATGATACAAATAAATGATTGTAACGATTGTTAAGCCTCTTCTGCTCGAAGTGCTCTAGCTGTTGCCTATTTTTTCTATTGAAACTCGCTGGTATCTGTAGATACAAACACAGCTTAATAAGTATTGTATTTGCACATGGTACACGAAGCATATTACTTGGTAAAGTTTTTCGACGAAATGTTTAGTTGCCAACCTCGTTCAAGCCTCAATCCTGAAATGTTTCTCACTATTTCTGGTTGCATCTTTATTGGCCGGCAACGCCTCTGTGGCATCCGTCGGGCACAGTTGTGCTTATACGGCGATAACTACTAATAAGTCTGTCTGTGTAAGCGACTGCCGACTGTTTACACAAAGTAATATTTATTTATAACAAAACGAGTGAAAAAACATTTTGTCATATTTTACAACATATTTACAAAGTAATTGCTAATCTATGTAGGTGCAAGTGACGGCGCTGCGACGCGACGGTGTGTTCGACGGTTGACCTCGGCTATTTATTACGTTACAGTTAAGAACTAGTCATAGCCTCATTGATACACGATCCACGTCGACGAGGAGTCATTGATCGGACAGTCTAGCAGATAGAATGCATGTAACCAGTGATAAGGAACGTCCAATGTACATACATACTCCTGTAATATGAGCCTTTACTAATAGAATACATAGTACCTATAATTCAATAGAAAACGAAACAATTTTATATATGTATTTAAAGAATACATCTGTATTATTACTCCCATACAAGTAATATGGAGAACTGCTTCAAGCAATTAGTATCACAATTAGACATGTTGTGAACCCTCTTCCCAGACATACCGACGTAGGTTAAAGATAGTTAACCGCAACAAATCAAGCAAAATATATACAGTCTGACATTGATTTCGTATTTATTATTTTGTTAAGAATTAATATTCGTTCTTTAGTAGTTATTTTTTGTGACTTAATTTTGTTTACCCATGATTACCAATTGATAACACAAGTAATAATAGTTAACAGATATGGGTGTCTGTATGTATTTATTTATTTAGTTCCTAGTTTAGTTAAGAAACATACTTACACAAATACTATGTTCATTTGCTTGCAAATGTGTACATTTACATTACATAATCTGTATATGATAATATGAAGGAAAAAAAAAACTTTCAATATGCAACATAATAAGTTTATATTTTTTAAACTGCACATACTACAATTATAATACAAGTTCAACATATAACAGCTGCTAATAATAGGATTTACACCGATATGTTTTTTTAATATTATACTTACTTAATTTCATGTTTAAAAAAAAAATTTTTGGCCTGCCTAACAGTAAACGTAATATTAACACATGTGGCACAGTTTAGATGGACCCATATATTTATATAAGTTTAGGGTACATGCAATAAATGGCCAAAAGGCATTTAAGACATAATACTATTAATTAATCAGTTTAACCACAGCAGATCAAAATGTAATGATGGTGTTAAAAGAATTAAGATATAAGTTTGTCAGAATAGAAATAAAACATTTTTAGTAATTTTGAAAAGTGAATAAGCATGGTTCACTTAGTTTATTTTCAAGAATTAAGTATGAAAAATATGTATTACTGTAGGTCACACCTTACGTACATAAATAATAAATAAACTAAACAGAATAAATTACAATACTAACTAATCAATGAAGTACTCAATTTTTGTTTATTGTTTAAAATAAAAAATAAGAATAAAGTAAAACAATAATAGAATTTCTCAATAATTAAGTGTACAACACAATGTTATGTTTCTAAAATATTAAATGTAATAAGCATACATTTAGAATTTCACAGTTTAATTATGAAATCATTCTGAAATCCTGAATCCCTGAAATTTAAGCTTGCATCTAAAAATTACAGATTTCAATTATTCAATTTTGATTGAGAAGCTAGCCCCACATGAACAGCCAAGTTCTGCATTAGGATTCTGTATTACTCTAAAAGCAGATCTTATCAACTCAGTGTGGTAATCTATAGTAGACCCTTTGATGTATTCTAATGATGTTTCATCTATTACCACCTTTACCCCATCTCTTTCGAAGATCCTGAAATATAGATGTTAAAAATAAATTGATAAATTATAAGTACATTTTAAATTCAAGTATTTCATAACAACAGTGTTGTCCACAATGTTACTGGTTCAAAATATTGGCATAAAAAATAAATCATGACTACCCATTAAATATAAATAAGAAATTATTTTATTATGATGTTGAAGTATTACTTGTATATAAAGGTCCTACCAGATTGTGATATAGAAAAAAAAACCAAGTGCAATCCCAGCTATGAAAACTAGTTTTGCTTTTCATCAAAATCAGTACTGAGGCTCCTGTGAGAATATTTTCCTTATTACCCACAGTTGCACATAGCACTTCCCATTGAAACATAAAATTATTATATAACCACAGATATTATAATTATATTTGAGAAGCTCTAACAGTACATATATGATATTAATGTACATAATTCCTGTTTATTTAACATCACTGAGATAGGAATTATGCACAAATGCATCTCAATCAAATTTTTCATTTCTAATATATAACTGTAACAATAATAACCATGATTACTTTATGAAAATAGATATGGAATAACAGTAAATGGGTAGTTAATTTATTTCTCCTGAATCATAAAGATTATTTGACACTTGGAAAATTCTATGTTTTTTTTCCTTCGTACATAAAACATATAATTTGTCTCAATATATTTATGTAATGCTTCAGGAATTAAAAAATAATAAAATATTTCATCAGTTTATAGTCCAAATTATTATAAAATTTAATTGTACCACAATATACTATAGTAACATGTTTAAGCTGTTTTAACATATTAAAGTCTAGAGAAATTGGTCATAGTTTACAGCCAAAACTATCATTGCTGGAGAATATGGAGTGAATAAAAAATGATTATAAATTGAAGCAAATTATTTTTAAATGTGGACGAGACATTCTTCCTAATGAAAAATATTGTATAGTACACATTATCAGTAAAATAATGTTGACATAGGTATGTGGGGAAAGATTATTCCAATAATATTTTTTGTACTGCTTTTTAGAATTAAAATGACAATAAATTACTGGGCCCCAAGCTTAAACGTGAGTTTCATCATAAACCACATATAGTTTGGGATTTGCAATAAATTACTTTTTGTGAAATATTACTACACTATGAATATGATGATTTGTTTTACATGGTTTTAAAGAAATTTATGACATTTCCAACAAGAATGTCTATAGTAAGTAATAACCAGGAAAAGAAAAGTACTATAACTCACTTGTCATCATCACAAAGTTTATCATCCAAATCAAATTTATACTGGAACCCAGAGCATCCACCACTCTCCACGCACAACCGTAGAAAGGTATTGTTTTCACATAATTGTTTTAACTTTTGTACACAATTATCACTCAAAACTATAGCATCCGACGGTGTTATCGCTGGCTTTTGTGTGGACATATTTTTGTAAATCCCCACATTTCTGCAGGTCATAGAAATTCTCCACAACTTCAAAAACATTTTTAATTTTGTTATATTGAACAAATTTTCATTATTACGCAGTCACTATCATAAAAAATAAATAAACACAGTCAGTACCTATAGAGTGGCAAACTAATATTACCTATACATATTTACTAGTGTAGTAATGTCATAATATATACATCACAACGTCATGTCAGTTCAGTTCGTGACTGTGACAGTTATATTAGAAGACGACAGAGGTAAGTTAGAAAATGTCAATGAGTTGTCATTGAATGACACGAACCGACATTACTGAAGTGTTGGCAGATCAGGCTATTACTGTCGACTAGATAACAGAACATATATCAGAGGTTCCTAAACTTTTTGTATCGTAGATCGCTTACCATGAATAGACTTGAATCGTTTTGAATAGACTTGCTGCTTGATTAACAATTTTTGTTTTTTATTATATAAAATTCAAATGTGTCGAAATCAATGTGTATTTTGGACATGTTTATCATGTTTTTACTTAATAATAAAGTAAATATGAAAATAATAATATCTGTTTCATTCTACCCAATATTTAAAAAAATAGGTTTTAAGTCATGCTAAGATTTAGTTTTTAATTTATCACGCCGTTATTAAAAAGTTAAAGGGCATATTTAATGATATACTATATATAATTTTAAAATTATTTATTATATATATATGTAAAAATTAATGTTATTTACTATTTATTCATAATATTATTTATTTTTAATTTTTATATTGTCAAGGTGAAAATGTTGACATCACTCTAGTTGGAATATTATAATATTTGTATTATAATGATATGGTACCAAGAACTACCATCCCATCATCTCTTCGACATACGGTATTTTTTTAATGTTAATAGCCAACAAACGAGCAAACGAGGCGCCTGATGGTAAGTGGTCACCATCGCCCATGGCCATTAGCAAGCCGAAAGGTATCACTGATTCGTTATCGGCCAGGAAATGAGAAAAAGGTTAGAAAGAAGGTACTGGCTCTCAAGCTCCCAGCCGGAACACGACGAGTCGTTTGGTGGCTGACTCAAGCAGGAGGGTGGTAGCTAGCCAGGCAGGCTTCACAGAAAGATAATAATACCACTGATAATATTAATGACTTAATAATAATACTGATAATATAATTCATACGCGCAGACCTACCACTAAGCAAATTGAATTTTTAAGGTGCACTTTAAAAGAAAGTATAAGGCCCACATACAAATATAAATTAATATTGTTTTGATTTTGTATGTCTTGAACAAAGCGGAAACTTGTATAAAGTTGTTTCCGGTATGACGTTTGACACCAAAATGACAAACGTTAATGTGTATTGGATAAATGGAATAGTACGCTAGGATACCGGGACTATCCAAATAATGCGGACCACTCCCCGACATTCTTGGTTTCGCCCTAGTCAAGGGTGTCGCTCTTAACTTAAGGGCGATGACTTAGGCTCGGGCCATCGTCGATTCTCCTTATAATTAGGGCCTTTCACCCCTCCCCCACCCACCATCTTCAAAACCTTCACCAATTGGGAAGGCTATATTATAGGAAATCTCTCATCGCAGGCATTGACACCCCACATTCACCGCTTGCTATTTTCTCCATCTACTTCGATAGCACGGAGAAGATAGACAAAGCGGTCAACTCACTCACTCACCTAGTACAAACATCTCTTCATGACAACGAGCGGGTGGTAGAGGTGTCAAACCAAAACTATCACTCGACGGCATTCACCTCGTTAAAAACAAGAATGCAGCACTTAGAAGGGCTGCACGCTACCCCAACCCAACATATAGAACACGAACCAACGCCTTCCAGCGTTAAGTTCGATGCCACCTCTCTGAATTGAGGAACTCCAATTGGGACTCCTTCATGGGGGGTATAATTAACCATTTTTTTTTAAACTCAAATCGGGACATCCATACTTTACCTGTATGGACCATACTCCTAATGCTAATATTATATAGATGCCAGTAGGCAGGTTGACAGTGAAAATAAACACAACTTTTTAATGATCTTTCTTAATGATCAGTCGACCGCCGACACTGTCTCGCACCGTTCGGCGCTTGTGTCTTACATGCTCCAATATTTTAAATTTTCGCGCGGTTTCAGAAAACGGAACTATTTTGCGTCCCAAATCATTGTTTGGGGACAACGGGACAGGTAGTTGAATAAAGAGACTGTCCCGTTCAAAACGGGACGTATGATCGCTTTAGGTATAACCCCCTCCCATCTAGCGTAATAGAAAGTGCCGAGAACCCTCCGAATAGACGCAAAAATTCACACCCCACCTCTAACCCGTTCTCACGGCAGTATCGATGAAAGGGCTTGACTAGTAGATTACTGTACGCTATAATAAAATTTCAAATCTAAGATGGCCGCCGGATAATGACAGATTTCATATTTGTTTCTATATGGATAATGATACGGCAAAGGGCAAGTCGAACATTGCACGGCGGCTCGTAGAGTTTTGACAGTGTAGTCTTACAATTACATAAATTAATTAACTTACAATCATCTAATCAAAACACAGAACTTCAACTCGGAACAGGGATTTAAGCATGTATCCTCCACCCAGGTCAAGCCTTCGTATCGTGTCGAGGGTTGACTGGCGTTAGGGTGACTAAAAATTATACGTCATTAGCGGTACACCACCCAAGTTAAGGTGAAAGTTAAAACGCGCCGAGGACTATATGGCATTAGGGTGGATAACAATGATATGTCGTTATCGTTTTCCTTTTAAAACTTGTGCGCGCATCTTGGATGTATTTATTGTTGTATTGGACGTCTCCCCCAGACGTTGACCGTTATAATGTATATTAAAAATGAATGAAAATAAATTAACTAAAAAAAAATAAGTTAGTCGGTTTTATTGAAAATAAAGATGATAATGACATAGATAATGTACTAAAAGGTGAAAAATAATTCGGTTGGTCCTAGGTACCAACACACTAGGTACATCACAGCACTCTCCTTACCAATCTAGGGCTTTGATCAGACAAAAAAATTAAATGATGTGTGACAATTGTTTTTATAATGAATAAAATAACTAAATAAAATTTTAAAATTAATCTAATTATAACAATAACGAAAAGAAACGATCGTATAGACTTTATAAGTGGGTACATAATGTTATTCTCTATAAAAAAAGTTTATGATCTATTTTAATCTGCCTCTATATTTTGTAAGATGTGTATTATTATTCTTTTTTAATTCTATATAATTACTAAAATTGTTGTTTTTTGTATACATATATTAATTAAAGTAAATCCTTCCATGTCCAAATTCATTTGATACAAAGGTATTTCTTCAAGTGAAGCAAGCCCGCAAGCAAGCGAAGCGAAATGTCAACACTACGTTTTCGTCCAAAATATATGACGAAATTATTACTTACTTAATTCTGTGTCAAGGATCGTAGATACTTATCCCATATTATTCCTAACATTCATGACAACTTCTATACGTACCTACTGCGGCGAATATTATTTAATCATTGTTTAGTAATTCTGTATTGTCTTTAGAATGATCTAAATTATCAACTAGGTAACAATATTATCTTTCTGTTTGGTTTAAGGGGGGAAAAATTCAAAAGGTATCCGCTGTCGTGGGAGCGACTGGATTATGTGGAATTGTTACCGCA